>NBNE01000169.1:0-15383 GCA_002215365.1 Phytophthora megakarya
GCCTCAGATCTGAAGATGTTCTCAGATCTGAGAACCAATCCAGCTTCAAGTCCCAAACTTCAAGCGGTCAACGCACTTGGCCACTCGCCTGCTCCCCATTCTCAATTCCGATGCTGACGAACGCGTTGCGAGCCTCCACGCGCCACTCGCTGCTCCTCTCCAGCCGCAGCTTCGCCTCTCGGGCAGGCGCACTCGGCTCCTTCTCCAACGTGCTGGACGGCTCGCTCAACCTCAAGTCGGCGCAGTTCCAAGAGTCCCAAACGCACATGGCCCAGCTCACGAACGAATTGAGAGAACGCGTGACCAAGGCACGTCAAGGCGGCGGAGAGGCGGCTCGCGCTCGCCACGAGTCCCGCGGGAAAATGCCCGTACGTGACCGCATCGACTCGCTGCTGGATCCCGGCTCGCCGTTCTTGGAGCTGTCGCCTTTGGCCGCCTATGACATGTACGAAGGGAGCGTCCCCAGCGCTGGCATCGTCACGGGCATCGGCCGCATCAACGGCATCGAGTGCATGATCCTGGGCAACGACGCAACAGTTAAAGGCGGCACTTACTTCCCCCTGACGGTCAAGAAACACTTGCGAGCGCAGGAGATCGCACAGGAAAATCGATTACCTTGTGTGTATCTCGTGGATTCCGGCGGCGCCTTCTTGCCACTTCAAGCCGACATCTTCCCGGATCGCGATCACTTCGGACGGGAGTTCTACAACCAAGCTACCATGTCGGCTATGGGAATTCCGCAGATCGCTGTGGTTATGGGCAGTTGCACTGCTGGAGGAGCTTACGTGCCAGCCATGTCGGACGAAAGTGTCATTGTGAAGGGCAACGGGACAGTGTTCTTGGGAGGACCGCCACTGGTGAAGGCAGCGACGGGAGAAGTGATCACACCCGAAGAACTCGGAGGTGCCGATGTGCACTGTCGCACGTCTGGTGTGACCGATCACTTCGCTAACAACGATGCTCATGCGTTGGATATCACTCGGCGCATTGTCAGCAATTTGAACTACCGCAAGGAGGCTACCGTTACCCAAACGCCCATCGAGGAACCAATTTACTCACCTGAAGAGCTGGGCGGTGTGATTCCGGTCGACTCGCGCAAGCCATTTGATGTAAGGAAGGTGATCGCTCGTATTGTTGATGGCAGCCGCTTCGACGAATTCAAGAAGGAGTACGGCCCCACCATCGTTACGGGCTTTGCTCGCTTGTATGGGAACCCTGTCGGCATTGTGGCCAACAACGGTATTCTGTTCTCGGAGTCGTCCGTGAAGGCAGCACACTTCATCGAGTTGTGTAGTCAGCGCGGAATTCCTCTGTTATTCCTACAGAATATCACGGGCTTTATGGTTGGCAAGAAGGCTGAGCACGGTGGTATCGCGAAGGACGGTGCCAAGATGGTTATGGCCGTTTCCAACGCCAAGGTGCCGAAGATCACGTGCATTATTGGCGGTTCGTACGGTGCAGGCAATTATGGTATGTGCGGTCGTGCGTTTTCGCCTCGCTTCTTGTACATGTGGCCGAACGCTCGTATTTCCGTCATGGGTGGCGAGCAGGCTGCTGGTGTGTTGGCTCAAGTGCAGCGTGACAACTACGAGCGCCGTAAAGAGACCTGGTCTGAAGAAGAGGAAGCTGCCTTCAAGCAGCCTATTCTTGACAAGTACGAGAAGGAGAGCTCTGCTTACTACTCGACGGCACGACTGTGGGATGACGGTATCATTGACCCGAAGGATACCCGCAAGGTGCTTGGACTGAGCCTCAGCGCCGCGTTGAACGAGAAACCCAAGGAGACAAAGTTTGGCGTCTTCCGCATGTGAGACCTCATGAACGTCATCGCGTAGATGTGACGGGTAGGGATAGCTTGTTAGTTGTCAATAACACTTCTCTATTACCAGGAGTTGCATGGAATCTAGGCTTACCGAGGAAGCTCTTGTTGACGCAGAAACACGAGCACAAAGCAGAATTCAATCTTGCTGGCTAAGTCGAACCGAGCGTCGACGAATATAGTCGACAGCTCTAGCGGTGTCCTGTACTGGATAAGAGAGATGTAGGAGTTTATGCCTCCTTCTCGGCAGCCTTCTTGCTAGCCTGGAAGCGCAAGCCACGCTGCAATTGGTAGAGCTGCGCAGTCTCGTTCGAGGCGTGACACGCCAGCAACAAGTAGTTGCGGGGCTTCACCATCCACGCAAAGCGCATGAAGATCAGACTGTAGATCGACAGAGCTGCATTTTACCCAGAACAAATTAGCTTTTCAGCTCGTGAGGAACCGGAAACAGCCATTGCTTGAACGTACCCGACGTCATGTTGATGGAGATGACATCAGCGGGTTTCTGCATGTCCGCCATAGCCTGGAACAGTCAGTCAGTCAATAGATCCATGAGAACTCAGGCAACTTGAGCACATACAGCGAGCACGAAGCCCCAGTTGGCGACGGGACCCCAGAAGTGCGTGGTCTTGGGTCCCGTGGGACTGTTGATGAAGTAGCGGAGACGAGAAGCCATCGACATGGGCTGGAGACAGCGATGCACACAACAATCCGCCGGCAACAGCAGAACGAACGAATCGTCAGACAGATCCACACAACAGCAAACACAGACGACGGAGGCCAACGCCCGCCCTCTTCTATTGGCAGGTGGAGACTTACGACGGGGGGAACGAGGACTGAAGGTACTGCACGATTCGACTTGACCGCCGTTATGAAAGTGCCAGCGTCTCAACAGCACTCATCAAAGTGGAGCGCAGGTTTCTGTCCCTTCCCCTCCTAATCCGATTCTCCAAGCAGACTATCATATTCGTCAGGGAATCGTATCCATCAACTCGAGGGCTTTTGCCAACACTTGCCTAAATTCCCACCATTATGTCAAAACTGGCAGGTAAATTGTCAAGCCTGACACGATTTAGCCCCGACGACAAAAGCTAACTAAATAGACGGAATGAGATGTGCTAGTCAATTAGTTTAATTAGAACCCAAACCGAATAGGTCTTCTATTGCGAACATTCTCATCATTACTAGAGTGCACAATCTTTACGTAGCCGCAGAGTCTATTTGGGCTAGACCACCGCACAAACTACATCAGGAGCTAAACATAGTCTCGTCACTGTCAAACTCACTAGCCTCGTAACTACGGCGGCCTCGCGATTCAGAGCTGTCCCTACGAGTGCGAAACATGCTGCGAACCAGCATTTCACGCCTCTTTCGGTAGCGCTTTTGCGACAGCATACGTTTTGCGATGGCGTCCTCCCCAATTGATAGCAGACGACAAAGATAGTTGTGATAGTTGTCACTATCTTCAGCATGCAGGGGGTTCAAGTGGATGTGGTTAGCTGGCCAAGACGACGCACGACTTGAACAGGATATCGTAGCTCCCTTCAGCCCAGTGATACGTATCAGAGCACACCGCCCAAAGTGACGTGAGACGGCCGAAAAACTCTAAACGAGAACTCGGTCGTGAGAGATTCGGTCGTTCTTATTGAGTTGCTCGATCGACAGTGTTTCCCCTGGCTGCTTCTTGTGCGGGTGATGGCGCGGAAGTGCATCGAGAGGCCCTGGTAACTTTTGTCGGCGAGTAACGCCCACACGTCGGGGTACTTGGCCTCCAAGCCCCCCCCCCGTCTTGCAAGCGCTTTTCCTCCTCTGACTTTTGCAGGTTCTGCGAGTGAAAGGCTTGGTTCTTGCGGAACACTTCGATATCAGAAACGTGTCCTGGGTAGTGTTGCGTGCCGTTGATTGCGTTGCCCGTCCTTGTTGAGGAATGTACTAAGGAATTTCTCAAATCTATACAGGACTTTCCGATATACAACAAATGTAATGAAGAGATGAATCCTATGCCCAGATATCAGCTATTAGCTTTTCCTCGTGCATAAACCAAAATGCCCCTCAAACGCGAATATTAATCTGCTGCTACCAGAGCTCAGTGACTTTGCAGTGTACGATAGTAGATTGGTTTTGTACTGAGAATCTGGTAGAGCGCTGAACAACTCGTCTTAAGGTCTAATTAGAGAAACATTAGGAACACGTTCAGATCTGACAAACATAGTAAACTCATCACACAATAAGACATCGAAGGTGCTGCAATCACCGCGCTTTCTGCTGCTCAGCAGACGCCTCCATACACGCGCCTGTGACTCGTCTCCTGCACAAACGAGCTCCCGTGCTGTCTTCTGCTTGTGTAGTGAGTGTAAGTACCATTAGTGGCTACCTGCCTTACCAAAAACCTCCTCCTTCTGCAGCCAAGGGCGATCGACCGATGGGGCGTCTAGAAGCAGCACCAGCTCGATGGTGTGCCTCACTATACCGGAGGAGATACACGCAGGCGCCACAATTGCGTATTATACCCGAATGTTTGTCCTCGGCGATAAGCGAGGATACCGCGAGGCCGTAGTGCTCCGTGAGGACGACCGTAACGAAGGCGCCCGCCAACTCGAGGTCGACATCGATGAGATGACGTCAACCTATAGGATGATCAACAGTGACGTTTACCTTGGAGGCCGTCGGGTTTCGTCGGACGAAGCAAAGTGGAGAACGTTGCGCACCTTCACAATCGTGAATGACACTTACGACGCGCCGACGCGCTCCACATCATTCCGGAAAGCAGTTCGGCGTCTAGTCAGCAATGGTTTCGCTAGCCTGTCAACCCTCAACACCCATGCATACGAGGAGATGGCCAATGAGGTAGTTCCTGACTCACTGTCGTTGCATGGTCTGCTGGCCGACCACGTTCCGGCCTTTTGCTCCTTGGCAACGAGGCTATCCAAGCTAGCGCCATGTCAGATCGCAGTGACTAAATGCGACACCACCACGCGAGGATGTTGATACTACATTATTGGACGATGCTGAAGTTAATGATGGTTGCTATGGCGAAACGGCCAATGTGTATAGTTCTCCGAGTGTTGCGAGTTCGCCGCGCGGTGGCGGAAACGTTATGACTGTGAACAATAAACGTGGTGAGAGTGAGGAAATATCTACCAAGTCGCCGACTGCATTGCATCTGGTAACAATGAAAGAATATCTAGAGTCTACCCCAACTTATTAGACACGGCACCAGCCCAAGAAGCGTGCAGATCAGTGGACTGTTCACCGGTCTCACAAACGTTGCAACCAGAAGAAGTGTGCTATTACGCGGAGCGGCAGTCAAATATATCATGCGAGTACCCTCAAAGCAAAGAAAACTAAGACGATGCTGCGCTTGCCTAGGATCAAGCCCGCTTAGCGCGTTGCATGTGCGCTGCCCTGGGTTCATGGTACTCCCACAGCTCCGAGAGCGGCGGAAGTACCGTGGCTAGCTAAAGTCAAGTACGTGGAGGAGTGCGAAGTACGCGGGGGAATTGCCTTCGGTAAAATCGGGGATGGGGATCCATGCAAGTGTGTTGGTGATTGCTTTATGGATACATGCAGCAATGCGGCTCTCGCTATCTACTGCACACCCTATTGCTGTGTATTAAACGGAGCATGTAGCAACGCGCCTAGGACACTTCGTATGCTCAAGCTGTTTGATACCGGCCGTGTGGGTCTCGATGTCTTTACGACTACGTATTTAGAAGTTGGCGACATTGTTGGAGAGCATGCTGGTCGCTTATGTGAATACGCGGCGCTCGTGTATGAACAACCCGTCGAGGCCATGAAGCAGAACAGCGGCTACATTATGCTGCTTAACGCGCCTTCAGCGACAGGCAAGTTTGTTTACATCGAGGCGCTGAACTGCGGATCTACTACGCGCTTCATGAGTCACGTGTGTGACCCAAAGTAGCGTCGTTGTGATGCAGAACTGAGCAACGGTAAAAGGGATAGCGGTCATGATCAAGGCTGTTAAGGAAGGAGGGCAGCTTACCGTAAACTACGGTAACAGATTTGGTTTAAGTGTGCGCGCGACAAATGTTAAGCTGAACCAGTCAGCCAGGACAACTGAACGCAGTGCTTTAGAATTCCTCACAAGCGGCACCCTCCCTGATGTTTGCGAGTAAGATTGAAGCCTCAAGTTGTTCAACCGATAAGTGCGGGAGGTGTTGAACACCATTTGTTAGTAGTCAAGTTCCTGATAAGCTACCAGTGCAACGAAAGCTTAAACGTATATCTTTGTTTACCAAATATTCACGTGCATGGTTTCCGGAGGGCCATAAACAACACTGTTGCAGTGTTAGGTGACTGAACGTGGTCGTGTATGAGCGTTAGACACTCAGAAAGTAAGCGCTGGCCCAACTAATAAAGGCTTTACTCCAGCGCTCTTCCACCCGCTTTCTGTGGCTTCGCTCCCTCCTTTCCACTTCTTCCTGCTCATCAGGATTTCACATCCTTGACTGTCTAGGTGGTCGCAAGACTAAATAGCATACCGAATGTGGATACACACTCCTAACGCGAAAACGTAATTGCATCTCCATCACTTGTGGTTCAAATCCACAATCCAGCCGCCCGACGGTTGTCCTTCAATCTCTATTCGGGCCTAATTAGCTCCCATTTGAGCCGACACGGCAATTCCTTTCTCTGAGCGGTTGTTGGGAGCGACAATGAAATGTTTTGCTAGGCTAGAAAATGCTTGAATTCGCCGAGCACCTACATTTATCGGTCGGAACACCGTCAAACGGGCTTAAAAGCTTCGCTCGCATCAGTTCAGACGCGCATCGAATGATTGGAACGACGTGAAAGGGGAACGGACGTACACTCGACGACAGGTCCTCACAGCAGTTCCGTAGTTGTTTATGCAGAGCTCCTATTTTGAGACGACGTCTGAGAAATAGTCGTGCTTGAGTAGCGCGTTAAAAGGCTCGACCGGGTTATTAGTGGACGCGATCCACTCGGTGTACTTTCCAAGCGCGAAATCGGCCAGTTAATCACTGCGACGACATGTACTGTACCAACCCAGCTAGACCTGGGTTATCTAGCCACTTCGCGACAATGCGGTCCCGCAGCCAGATATACGCGCTTTCACCGCGCATGAAGTGTAAATCGTACATGTCGTGTACAATGGAAGCCGCGACATCCGAGGGAAGGCCACGAATTGCTTCGGAGACTTTTTCAACACGTGAAAAAACCACATCAGTGTTTTGAACCCATTGTTTCCTCCAAAGACGGCGTTCAAAGCGTTGTTCTGGGCCTTATCGGCATCTCCCATCGTGAATTGGACCTGAAGCTCCCTACCGGTGACCCAAAAGTACAAGCGCTTCAGTGACATCAGCGCAGACTGGAAACCGAGCTGTGTCTTCTGTGAAATTTTGTATAAGGCCGTTACGGGGAACCCACATGACGCATCCGACCCTCCGGCTACCAGTATCAGGTACTCTCGATAGTTCATTTTGTAGGAAGCATCCACATGTAGGACAAAGCGCTCGGAAGAAAGCATCAGACGCATCATGCGTGCTTCTGACGTAAGCTTCACGATGAAAGGACGTCCATCGGAGCCGTTACCCACCACCGACTTTGCATCAGAATTTCAATCCCAGGCGAAAGAAAATGGCAGCGGCATTGGTGTAGGCGTGTGTATAGATCCAAGCCCTCACATCATCGACACGGTCGTTGTTCCCTAGAGTCGTGCGTGCGTAGACGTTCACGAAATTTTGGATTGTGGAGAGCGCTGGAAGGTCTGACAGCAGCGTGTCGAAATTCCGGGACATCGCGTGGCGAATCCGGACTGGCCGAAGGTGGTGTTCCGTCAAGTCACGGCAAAACGCCTTTTGAGTTGCTATCCGTTTCTTCTTCTTGGGGTCCCGAGCCTCCGTAGTGTGAACCCTTACCGCGTAGATAGGCGCTACCTCACTGGTAAGACAGGTTACCATCTTTCCACGCCAGTCGCAAGCAAACTCGCTCGCAGACTCACACGCTTCAGAACTGCATTCTAACAGTCCGTATCGCAGCTTGTTAAGCTCGACCTCTGCACACATGGTGCACGCCAGCGTGATGATCTTTGTAATCTCGAACGCCTTCATCCCGTTGAGCACCGCTTCGGCGGTCGCGGCGTTGGCACCTAGTGCAACTTCGTGCCAAGCAATCCGCTTGGGCATGGATGCTCGCGTTCTTGTTGTAGGAGGAGAACCTTTAATTGCGACCGTCCCTCTGCAATTTGTAACAAGATGAATTCACGAGCGCTGGTTCGTCCAGACTGACCTACCCTCTTCTTGTCCGTACGTCTCGCCAAAAATAAGTACCATGCGATCGTTTTGTGTTGACACCGTAACGTGTGGCATTTAAACATGTTTCAGGTGCTGACACGGATTTGTTATGCGAATGCAGCACTGTTGTCTGCGCGTCACGCGTTCTCGTTTAGTTACCTCAGTTTAGTGCTCGCTTGCCTTGTCTAAAACACAAGCTCGCCTGCATTGCCATTCTGATTTAGAGTCCTAATTGATAAGCTTGATCAGTAATTAAGGGTGAGTTAGCTGTACCGGTCAGACCGCAATTCTACACGAAGATAATTGATTAATTAACGTCTAAAATATATCATTGATGTGCGCAGCGTCACTATGACTTATATATCACATTCAGCTATGTATTGCTAGATTAAAGATATTATTTAACGATAGGGACGGCGGCCTGCAGTGGCAGAATCCACTGAAGATCGTCGTCCCCCAAAGCAAATTAATGGAGCAAAGAGACTGAGATGGTCCAATTCTAGTTAACTAATACATTGAGCTGAAAAACGCCGCCCTAAGCAAAGGACTGGGATCTATAATTGGTGTGTTTTGGACCTTCCCTCAATTAGATTAAATGAGGTTCCGTACGGCCAGCAAATTGAGGTACTACTAGTTGCCATTCATTTTCAAATTACTGAAACCCAATAGAAGTCAAAGGTGTACATATTATTCCAAAGTCAAGAGAAGATAGTGAAAGTGTAGTATAGAGGAATAAATCCATTGTCGGATTTACGCCAAATCTACATCTAGAGTAGCTACGCAATTGATCATTTACATCATCCATCACATGTTCACAAACGTCGGAGTACCTGGTGCTTCATAATGAAACGAAAACGAGGGAACCAAATATATTGCATTGAAAACGTATTAGAGTAACTGCTAATACAAACAAAAATTGACCCACAGGTTGTTCGAATAGTGAATATCTGTAACACGATAATTACAACTTAGATTTCATTATTTTTTCTGAATGGTCTGAACGTGTTTGACAGCATGAAGTGATTTACTAATCCGCCTGAAATAGTCGTAATGTCTGCCCCGCTAAAGAAATACACAGGTGGATTAAAACAAGTCATCAATATCGTGGCCTAGTTGAAAAGGTGTCATCAAGCATCATGCTACATTGAGAAATTGAATGTGAAAGTTTCGTTACTGGGACTGGTTCGCCCCAAACTGGATATATAAAGCTGTTCGAACGACTCCAAAATTGTTAAGACATGATAGTATTACCATCTATGGAGGATAGTATGAGAAGAATTACAATGGACTATCCCCTATTTACGTAAAGGAGAAGTATTTTTAATTCAGGGAAGTTTATTCAAAGCTTCTCAATTATATAGAGGCCGGGAAAATGCTGCATCGCAAAACGACGTAGCCAACTCGCTTGTTGCATGAAAATCTCATTCAAATCTGGCCGTCCCAAAATCCTGGAATCCGCCACCATACCCCCCACACTTAGAGAGGTCCTTTAGATCCAAGCCCATTGAGCAGACGCGTCGTTGGTTGCACCAGATGATGCTGAGGAACTCGGAAATCCGTCATGGATGGTAAATTACGCAATGAAAAAACTTCCGGTGTAATGTGCTGGACTATACTACCATTGTCGCTGATCGATCGAATGGCTTTGGTCCCGTTCTGCTTGAAGCTCTCCATGTCGTTTGAGTATGTCGAGTAGATTGCTTGTACTTTGGCTAAAATCTATTTTTCCTTGATTTAGAGCACACACCACCAGGGTTGCGCGAAATAAGATAGTTATTTAATTGAGGGCCATGTCATGACTCAATCGATAATTTGGCTTTTGCGATTAATATTCAATCAACACAATGCTTCCTGTTTTACTCGTTCGGTATCATCGTTGCTGCTACAAAGTTTAGTATCTCACAACGATCGGTTGTACTCGAGAAAAGGCCCTAAATTAGGATCCCTAACTGTTGTTGGGTGCGGATAACGTCACTCAACGTAATTACCAATTCGGTATGCTGACTAATTATACTAAGTAGGCCTTGGAACGGATGTTGCTGAAAACTCCTTGATGAAACCATCGAAAAGTCGATGTGTGCCCCCTTCCGGGTTGCCTAACCCACCCACCACCTGCACATGCTTGTTGACAAGCATTCAGGCCCCAGCCCGGCAAATAGCTTGATAGTATTCAGGTTAACTTAGCAATCAAACTATGGACCTTGTTCAGGGGCTGGTGGTGAGGCTAGAAGAGCAACTGGAGGGCGAACCGCAAGTGATGCCTGCCTCAGCCTCTCACTGACTCGCTTGGGTTTGAAACGAGGGAGGTATTCACAGATGCATGGTCACAAGTATAAGTTATGCCGCATAATAATGAACGGTTCCACATTGATTCCAATACCAGTACACCAGAAATTAAAATGTGAGCGAAATTGAGGAATGTGAACGGGTTAACCGTATAAAAGCGCGATTGATGCAGTAGCTGAGGTGTTCCAACCTCGTGGTAGGATTGATTTGAGGGCCATAGACTCTGTCGTAAAGCGGACTTTTATTTGATCGTGATTGGACTCGCTCCCAATTGTTTATTGAACGTGTTTTAATTGATTTAGGGCCTCTTCGGAACCACACGACAACACGATTTCGATAAAAGTATATGTGCTATCCTAAGTTGAGATGACTAGATTGCATTTGGTTGTCCTTTGGCATCACCTACGGCAAAATACCATTTGACAAATATCGTGGGTCTATGATGAGACTACGATCCGACGTTCCAAATACACGTATCTTTGATTGTGATATCTACACAATCAAAGATACTGTGTGTTTGTCAAATCACATAGTCAATTTTGCGGAAAGAATGGCTGAGCAAGACGACAACAGCGACGACGAGCAAGAGCGTATTGATTATATCCCCGCGCTCGCTGCTGGGTACTACAGTGGCTACCACATCTGTAAGCACCCTTGCAGTACATCAATGCTCACTGGTGCAGCTTGGGTTACAGAGCTCAAGGAAAGAAACCCGACGAGAATTTTTAACAGCTTCAGAATGGCCAAATGTGTATTGCGGCACCTATATGTGATCATTGAGGCCGAGGCTGCACTATCTCCGTGGGAACGAGCACGTGGGTATGTTTCTCTATTCTATGTCGAGGAAGGCCTCAAGCGACGATATCCAAGCGCTTCAGCGCAGCGGCGAGACAGTTCACAGATAAGTTGTACCAGGACACTATGCCCTAAAGTGGTTTTTATCTTCGTTGCAACATGACTTATTTTCATTCAGGCATTTCATGCCGCCTTGGATGCCATTTTCTCATTTGGCACCGCGATTTATTGTGCGGCCATCCACGCCGTCACCAGAACTGGCGTCAAATCATAAATTTGTCTAGCACTTCACAAATTCTCGACTACCATTTAATGGTAGCGCGGGAGATGCTAAACGGTATCGAGATCGCAGAAGTGGACTAACCCAAAATATGTTTGCCGCATGCACATTTGACATGTACTTCGTCTTTGTTGTGGCAGGATGGGAAGGCATTTTCCTGTAGATATGCACACCATCGATACACTTTAATCTTTAGTTTCGACCTTTTAAATGTTCTTATGCGTAGGGCAGCAAAAGATTCCACCGTCTTGGCTGATGCACGACGCAAGGGATGTATTACCCAACCAGGGCTATTTGATTTAGATGATCCTGACTACGGATTGTCGATGGAAGTAATGACACCTTACCGTGGCGCCCGCTATCACCTCCGTGATAGAGGGCAAGCAAATGAACGGTACGGCGTTGTTATCGTGCTTATAATGCTATTACTGAATATAATTTGTTTGCAGGCCTCAAAACTACAAATGACTCTAACAACCTGCGCCACACACATACTCGTAACGTTATCGAGAGAATATAAGGTGTATTAAAGATTCATATTCTCTATTTTACTGCTCGCACCTGAATACAGCGTTGCAACATAAGCGAATATCGTGCTCGCTTGTTGTGTTCTACACAACTTTATCCGTCACGAAAATAATCCCGAGGGCAAGTTTGAAGGTGATGACAACGTTGAACATAGTCGCGAGCCTGCTGGTAACTCCAGCCACGATATTGGCACTACATCGGATGGGGAAGCAGCACAAGAATTGCGAGATGGACTCGCTAAACCAATGTGGGACTCCTACTTAGGCTATTTCTCACGCTCGTGTGATTCAGCGGTGACCTTACACACAGGTATGACCGGTCGGAACACTACTACTCAAAAAGTAGCAAATTCTCAGACCCGCAAAGGTCTGAGAATGGCGTGTTTAACCTCTCTTGCGGATCCCCTTGCTGATCCTTTTGTGCTACAGTTCCGCTTTGGGCCCATGCGTTTGAGAACCACAGCGACTGCTCTTGGTCTTGGGTGATCCGAGAATGCACTGTCCGAGCGAGACTTAGGATCATAATCGGCAGGTTCCAGTCTGGATGTGCTTAAACGAACTCGAAATGTCCCGAGGTCCTTGATATGCAGCACACCACACCACACACACTTGTCTACTTCTCTTCCACGACCTTGGACTTTGGCCGTTAACAGTCCTCCTCTTCCTCCACATGGTCAGAGCAGGGACGGCCTTCCGGGATCGTCACTCGCTTCTCCGATCCAAGAGTGGCTGGGTGTCTCAGTTGGTCCCCCTTGGATCTCATCAATTCCAGGAACCTCCACTTGTCCTGGGACGCCGTGCACCACGCCTTGTTAGAGACGAAAACAGTCAAAGTCAATTATGGCTGAGAATGCACTCCAAGTCTCGTGCCGGGACAAAACATTAATACCGCAAGAGCTCCAAAGGTAGGACACCTCCTTCCCAGAAGTACCAATCGAAATCCAGTCGAAACCGGCGTCCAAGTAGCATAGAATATGAAATACCTCAACTAACCCAACAAAAAAGTAAGATTAACCTTGTTAAATTTGCTTGAGTTTTATGGGAAGTCGATTAACCTTGTTGGATGATGCCGGAGCACGTGCTAAGCCTGCACTCTCACCGATGTGCCATCTCCTGCGTTCTTTGGGGCAAATTGGATTCTGATTAAGCTTTAACACATGCAAACGGGAACCTACATATCTCGGGCTCCAGTCCCGCTACAAACTTTAAGTCGAAGGGTGAGAATACGGCAACTCATCACAGAAGCGGAGTCAGCTTGAATCTTGGGAGCATGCCTAAGTCGAATATGACACTGACATTGGTCAGAACATGTCGGATTTCTCCAACCGAAGTGTTCCGTCAACCCGAGATGGCCCACTCTTCGTGACGTGCCTGATGTGATATGGATCTTCGAACCGACCTTTCGCGCAACCTCACCTTGGAGCCAATTCTGGGACCCTCGACTTGACACTCTATTCTAGGACCGCTGAGTGGATTCTGAGACAACCCATAGTCCCACAATTTTTAGACCAGTTTCCATATCTGAGGCATCATGTCACGTCTGATAATAGTATGGACTTTTCCATAATTTTTGTTCCTGAAGTCTGCCTCGGTCACCAGTTGTAAACCGACTTGGCCTGGGACCAAGCTAAATTCCCATCGAGATTCTGAGACCACTTGTCACCACTTCCTTGTACAGACAACCGGTTGAGTTTCGGTATTTGAGATTCCTGGTATGGCAGGTCTGAGAATAGTATCATACATCATCATGTAGCCAACTCTGGGGTTCATCATCAACATCTGAAACCAACGAGGCCGCACTGGAATCAGCCAAGTGACACTAGAATTATGTACGACCATAGTGATTCGAGAATCAATCGTGTCAATCGATAGCCACACCTCATACCCCTCATTGGTTCCTCAAAACAGCCGTCATCGATGAGTGGAGTCACACTCGGCTTGGCTTCCAACTCACAAATGCTAGCATTGATGTAACATAAATTGCAGCACATTATGCATTGTTTTTGACGCGATATTACTCCGTGCATTGAAGCTGGTTATCCAGCCAAATATCACGCACTTCTCCCTCTTTCATGGCGAGAAAAAGTTTCGCCTTGCGCTCATCCAGCATTACATCCAAAGCATTTGCCATCTTAACATATTCAAAACGATCTCCATACGCCCTCTGGAGAATCTTCATGGACTTTTGCGAGGGTGGCAGCATTTTCAAACGCACATTGCGATCGTCCATCTGGCAAGCAACATCTTTAATTACTTCTGCGATAAAAAAACTTCCACTTTCTCGGTTGCATTTATTGGTATTGGAGGGATTGCTTTGCTGTTGAACGCTCCGACCATTAAGTTGTGTGTTCACTAGACCAGCTTTGGCTGGGACCAATCCTTGATTTTCGCTGGCCGATCTCATTGAAGGCACAGGAATTGCGGCCGTGTCCTTCACGTCTGCAGTATTGAGACCAGTTACAAATAATTCGTTCGGACTCGGTTCTTTCGGCGTTATCACGTGCTCTCCTGTTGCGAAGTGCCTTCAAAGAGCTCTACCAAATCGTCGTAGAAAGGTAACGAAATACGGCGATCGTCAACGCTTTTGGGGTGACACTGTAAGCAGTAGATTGGCAAATTAGGGTACTTCAAACAAAGTAATCTTACGCGACTGCGTACCTTCACATAGTTAAGAAGAGTTGCTCAGGATCTAGTATCGAAGCTGGTGCAAGGTGGCGACGGCTAAGTCAGGCAGAGACCCAAGGGCTGATGGCATGGACTTTGGGTGCGGCAGGGCGTGTATGGATAATAAGGTGGGGGTGACACAGCAATGGTGGCAGTACAGCGAGTTCGGAGAAGGCTGCTTGTGGTTGAAGTGTGGTAAAGTGCGATCGAAATCTCACGAGAAGAGCAACCTCGGCTGCCAGATTGCGAGAAAGAGACGGACCAGGCGACAGCAATCCCACTCTGAGCCAAGACATCAAGACGATTTCCCAAGATCAGGCGTGCGACAAGACCAGTGAGTGATGGGGACTACGGATGACCCAAGATCGACTGAAGATGACCCAAGATCAACCCGACAGGATGATGGGTGGCGATCCACCCTCATTATATCGCGCGAAGACCAGATCAAGGCGATTCGGGGGACGAAGTCACTGTCGAGAGCCGATCCTGAGCGATGGCGGACCGACTGACCATGATCGAGGGGGAACGGCTACGCTCGGAGCCCTATCGATTATCGATCAAGACATGCGGGGGAAGTGTCACCTCAGATCGAAGCGAAATGGTGGCCCGGAACCCCGGGGAGGAGGCGAGACAGGATCGCCATGAGACAGTCGGCATACGCCTAGGACGAGCAGCAGGGATGAAGATTACCGCTCGGCGACCGCAGGCGATGGTTCAAGGGTCCGGGTCAACGCACC
>NBNE01000169.1:15402-34918 GCA_002215365.1 Phytophthora megakarya
CGCCGTCACAGATCAAGGTAGATCGGGGCGAGATCAGGATGGCCGATCCTAAGATAAGGTATGTATCCATATTTTAGGAAATCGTAGGAAAGCAGCTGAGGATGGGTTAGGAAACATAGGGATAAAAGTAAACAGACTCGAATTTGCTCTAAGCCACGCAAGTGTCCGCCTTTGCCGGGAATCGGGGATATTCTTGGCCCCTCAAGCGCGTAGACGGTAAGGACATAGGATCTAGCGTAGTGGTTAAGACTGGATAATATATTGGCCAGCTTTGCCCTACCTAGTGACTTGTCCTCAAGTGTTAATCGTTAATCGGAAGGCGTTGGCTGCTTGGCCTAACGGTTACATCGGATCTCAACTCAACAAGTTCCCTGCTATCGGAAGCGGAAAGCACATCAAGGAAGGGGCAAGATCTCCATAACTGGACCTCACCAAGACCTGGATCATCAACCAGGCAGCTCGATCGCGACTCAAGGACCCGTCAGCGACCGAGATCAACCCAGATCGGGGTAGAGCGAAGAAGTTCCGCGCTATCTCAAGCCCCTGCATTCCGACTTCTCCGGATATACATCGAACGAGTCACCCAAGAGAGCGTAACCCGCCCGCCGTCGGGTACACAAGGTGAGCAAGACACAACCAGATCACGGATCACCGGAGGACCCCCTTCGTTAGTCGGTGTCCGGGCGCAAGCGGTATCGGGAACCGCGATCACAAGATTTTCACGGATTCTGCTTCGCCACAGAAGCGTGTGAAAGGCTGGGTTCATGCATCATGAGACCGAAGTGCGAGTTCAGGTCAGTTGCGATTTTGCCTTAAGCTGAGTAAGTTGGATCTTTATATTTGACTTATCGGCTAGCCGATTGCTTTACCTGGCCGTCCTTCCAGACCCTCCTAGACCGTTCCACAAAGGCGGTCGCGACAACAGAATCCTTTAGTGGGTTCATTTCCAGCCTCGATCTTTGAATGCAGACACAAATGAGACACGCAAAGGCTTGGAACCATCCTCCTGCACTACTACTGTAGTAGTACCACATTAATTTAACCACCTTGGCCAGAGCTTCATCGATAGGCTAAAAATATAGTTGGTTGTGTCTGGTTATACCTTGTCATGCATTGCGCCGCGTAATTACACGAGATAGAACAGTGAACGTTGTGTGACCAAGGGAAACTCGCACATGATGCCATCCAACAACAATAGTAGCGACTATGTGTATATTTGTTTTCCTACTTCATAGCAGGCAACATTATTGGTAAAGCCTACTCCTTATTAAGTATTAATAAACTTTAACCATTTTAGAATAACATGGAGTATTATTGTGTTTCTCAAAAGGGTCCTAAATTTATGAACGCATCCCTGCTCACCACCATGCAGGGCTTACATTGCGACGTTTACGACTGCTACGGATCGTGTCATTCTTACGACTGGAGCGCATGTACAACGCAACGAAGAACCTTCGAGTGATTTTCGCGCGAAGGAAGGAGGAACTTCTAGTGGTAACATATCTAAAGGGTGTGGTGTTGCTCACCTCATCGCTACTGATCATCTTCCTCAAGCACTTCGTACAACCCAGCGTGTTCTCGAGTTTTGGCGTCTGCGTGTGGTGGTCCGTCGAAACAATAACTTCGCTGGGCTATGGTGATGTGGTGCCGATCACTGGCCTGGGTAGGAGCGACGCTTGCGTTATGGGGGATTGTTTTGTTCACGATCCCTGGCGCAGTGTTGGGGAGTGGCTTCATCGAGGTGATGCTGGAAAAGCAGCGCGAGGAGAAGGTCGAGATGTACAGCGTGGCAATGGGTGCGGCAGCTCAACGAACGCCAACAACTCGCAGTTTGTGGGCAGCTTCGTGACGACGAACAGCTCCAAAGTCACAACCACGCGGAACACGAGCATTCAGGATACACCTCAACTCCAGCACCAGCATACATGCCCATCTCGGTGACATCCTCGAATAGCCCGCACTTTGCCGCCATGCGGATGACGGCGCTGCACCAGAAGGTTGAGGCCATCACTGCAGGACAGGTACGTTTGGCTGTTTAGCGCTGTGGCACGCCATTTAACGACGAATTCGACATGCAGTGCCACTTGGAGACGCAATTCCGACAGCAGCAGCAACTCGAGAGGCTGTTGCAGCTCGTTGAGACGGCATTAGGTGTGGCTACAGACACTGCGTCGACGAACGAATCTGAGCAAGTGACCCTCCCGAGTTAAGTTAACTTCGATGTCGGACATACAAATGGCAAGTCTGACTCCGTCCCGTCACATGTGATGAACTTAGTCGAGCAGAGACAGTCCTCGTTTCCCCGTCCAAGTCGATCAAACCCCCGAACACCGTGGAACGGTTGTGCATTTTCTTGTAGCTGGTTTTGAGCCAATGGGCGTCCGCCAGAAACGGCCGTTAAACCCTGGTGCCGCACTTCATTCTCCGATCCTCCCGACCAGCAGTAAGGCTCGCCTCCTTCCTCTCTCTCACTCGAGATCTAACATGCTGCTCGCGCGCCTGCGACCGACGGCAACTCGCGCGTGCCAGACCCGCGGATTCTTCAATATGATCGGATCCGCCACGACGAAGACGGAGAAGGCTGCGGCGCAAGCGGCGGAGGCTGCGCAGCCCCAGGAGCGCGTCGACATCGTGCTAGGTGAGAGCCGATAGGTAGTGCAGCATAAAACCATTGAGAGATTGACTGGACGTGTATGGACCTTGCAGACGGCTTTGCGAAGCGCCAATTCGACGACAAGACGTACTCGGGGACGCAACTCGACTTTGACAAGAAGGAGTTTGTGAAGAAGGTGAACGAGATCTACGAGGCCAACAACAAGCAACTGGTCGATGGGTACGCTGCAATTTGCAAGTGTGAAGCTCTGCAACGATGTTATTGACGTTGCACGTGACAGGTATGCGCCATTCTGCAAGCACTTGTTCATCAAGAACTTCACCGGTGCTCGCCTCAACATGGTGCCGATCACACAGGCCAACGAGCACATGCTCATGTCGGATTACGAGGCACGAACGGAATACGAACTTCCTGTGTACGTTGCTGAAGCTGCACGTCGTTTCTAACGTTTAGTTGAGTTGAGATGTGCCTGGTTCTGATCTTTTGCTTGGTGCAGACTCGGTCGCTGGTTCCCCAGCCACAGTGTCACCCCGAAGGTGGCCGAGTACCTCGACATTATCCTCTACAGCCGAGAGCAGATCATCAAGGAGAACGAGGCGGTGGACGTGCCGGCGGACCCGTCGCACGACGACGCTCCGTGGGGCATCATTTCCATCAAGGCCCAGGATGAGGAGTACGAACTGCCCATGAAGCCCATTACGATGATGCGGAATGCTGTCGGCAAGGAGCAGGGCGGCTCTGGTGTACCCCTCGACCGCGACGAGTACTTGAAGGCGGTTGAATACTGGAGGAATCACGCCGTGATCAAGAAAATGTAGGCGTCTGCATCCACGATCAACTGGCCGAACTCGACACCTTAACATTCTTGTTGAACGCTGACGTTCGCGCGATGTTTTGAATGTTATGATGGTTTCTATACATGGACGCTCCTTCGCACGGCGGGACAACGAATGAGAACAATAAAGGCAGGCTTCGCGTGCCTATATATCGGAATGTGCATTTGATATTCATGAGATTGTTGTGTACTTGTATCAAGCTTTAGCCTGTCGCCTCTCGTCAGCCGCTCAAACACTTCTGGAGCGGTCATTTCTAGCATGGATTCGTCTTCTGGAAGTCTTCCCACGCGGTGTTGAGTGCTGCGAAAACACGCTCTGCGATTAGCAATTGCTCAGCATTGCGTCCACCGGCCTTGTCGGGATGTACTACAATCATTGCCTTGCGGTAATGCTTCTTTACATCGTTTGGCTGAATGAGCTTGCCCATGTTCACCTCCGTCCATTTGCAGTCTTCCCACATGACCTGGTGCATTGTAGACAGCAATGTGCGGATGTTCTTGACGCGACCATTATCTTCCGCCCAGCCCTTCAGCCTGGGCCCCAGGACAGCGTTGGCGTTGTCCTTCATAGCAGACATGTTGCGGACCGCTTCTTCGCGTTTTCGCAAGTCTTCACGAGCTCGCTCCACATCACGTTGCACCTGTCGCTCACGTTCTTCCATTGCACGACGCACATCTTCACTCTTTGTGGACTTGTCCACAAGGTTCGGGTTGTACACGTTGGATCCGTCCGACGTTGATTTGGAATGTGCCTCCATCTCCGCCATAGTCACAGGACCGACCGTCTGTCCGTTATCATCATCAAACTTCGGTGGGTCTCTCTGTACAGCCTTCGACGGTGACACTTGCGCAGCAGGAGCAGTACGAGCAGCCAGCGGATCCATCGAGTTGAGGAAGTCTGACGTAGCATTAGCAGGCTGTGCAGGCGTGGCTGGTGCATCGTGCCAGCTACTGTCGCTCATGAGGTTCACATCCTTCTTCGGTGGGGACACAGCTGAGGCAGTAGATCCACCTGGCGATTGCTGTCCGCCTGACAGGAAATCTTCCAAGTTGCCCTGTGTCTGCTTGGATCCTGATCCTGTCCTTGATACCGACTTCTTCTCCCCAGAGGTAGACGACGCACGACTTGATGCATTGCTATGACGAGCCTCTGTCGAATTGCCGGTGCTCGGCCGATCCGAGTACTTGGCCGGTCGTCCCTGTTCGAAGCCTGGCGAGGACGACGAGCGATGGAAGTTGCTGCCGTCTGCCAATGGCTGCACAGCCTTCGCCGATTGTACACTGCTGGAGCTGTCACCCAAAGCACTGGAACTCCCTTGACGCTTGGGCGGTTGACTGCCACTAGCCCACTTGAGCACAGGACGGCGTCGGAACACGAGTCCGACCTTCTGCGGGCGCTCCAGCCGCAGCAACTTACAGATAACGCGACCACCAGCCAGCGGAACCTTCTGTGATGCCTGCGTCACATCCAGCCAGTAGAACGTGTTGCCCTTGCTGCTGTTGAGGCGGAAGCGGAAGTGGAAGGCGGCAGGATTGCGCAATGGGAAGCTGCGCAACACGTCGGCGAGCGTCACGTCGGCCCCTGGGGAAACGCCAGTCAGGCGGAAGGCATTCGGATGTGCGCGGTCCTCGCCGTCCTCGCCCTGCAGGTAGTAGAAGGCCCAGATGCCGCCCTCCATGCTCGGGTCGAGAAGACGTGGCAAGAAGCGAGACTGGGAATAGCTCGTAGCCTTGGGGAGACTGAAAATAGCTACGTAACCCTACGTGGTAACCTTGGTGTGGACCACATGAGGTTACGGAAAGGGTACACTACTTCAACTTGACCAGCGTCGAGTATTTTAGTTCTCGGTGTCTTCGATTTGTTTCGGTAGTTGACAGGCAAACTATTAAATACATGTAACGATAGTTTTCGCGGCAACCAAAGAGAAATGACTAGCCAAAAGTCCGTTTGTGACGTTCGCCCTGACTAAGAGTCTTAGTCTTAGTCAAAGACTTAATTAACTACTTGTAGCAGTTGTACGAACTACTGGTAGGATTCACACACCGCGTATTTATTGTCTGCAATCGTTGTATGGAATCAGGATGCCTTCAATCGACTGATACAACGTGATGTTGTGCACGTACAACGTGGAAAAGGAACCCATTTCGCCTATAACACCATCGTCAGTTGCCGTAGTTGCACAAGAACATCGCCCTACTCACTTTTGCCAGTTTTGTCGATACCCACCACTATTACATGTATAACATGCAAATTGAAGGTGTCATCGCACGACAAGCACTATCATAGCTGCCTATTAATAATGGTAAGGGTTCTGTTAAGTTAATTGAGCAGCATAACCAACGTCCAGATTCCAGATAAGAGAAACTCGCTGAGAGTAGTACGCCTATGGTACGATCCAGTGTGACGTGGTCATCGAGTGGTAGGGCCCAGACCAACGTCTGTCACCACGGAGGGCCTTGGTTAGACTTGGCCGAGGCAGCACATCGTGCTCTGCTAGCCTTGACTCATCCTGTGCGAACAGGGCTGGCGTAACTTACCGAGGCGGCGCAATCCGCAGACTGACTCTGCAACAGCAACCTCCGACCGAGAAGACCCACGAACTGATGACCAAGGTCTCGGTATCCAAATTCTTGAGGGCGGTACATGAACATGGCAACATTGCTACTTGGTATTACCAATACCAGGAAGTACCAGTACGTGTATTATCCCTCCGTTCTTCTCGCTTCTCTCCCTACCAAAACCTTGTGACACAGCGCCACTCCGAGTCTCGCACGGCCACTTGAGCCCTTCCACACAAAGCACGACACGCCGCAAAGCAGCCCGTTACCGCTCGTCCAGATGTTAGAGACAATACTCGGCTTTGCCTCCGAAAGAGCTGGATTGCATACTGAGGCCCAGTCACTGGACCCCTACCCGCGATACGGATAGAGTGGATTTTGCACACTGCAGCTCATTCCTCAATCGGCCGTGCAAGACTCGCGCTCGATATCGAATAGCGTATTCGCTGGAATCTGTACCGTTATGAAGGTATTTCTACCCGTTCTACCTCTGCTTGTCGCGTCGGTCGCAGCGCAGGCCGACTCGACCAACTCCAGTTCGGGCTCGACCATCATCTACATCGTCATCGCCGTCATCATCGCGCTCTTTGGCATTGTGGCCTTCTTCGTGTACAAACGCAAGCAGAACACACGCAAGCGTGAAGACCATCGATATGGTCTGCCGTCCCATACCGGTACAGCGCGGACGGGGATCAGTCGAGACACCGCTAACGGCAACACCGTCTTCGATCGACGCATGGACTCGACCGGCTACAGCAGCAACTCCAAGACCCCCAAGAGCAAAAAGGGCCACCCCTACCATTCTCAACAGCAGAGGGTAGAACGCCCCCCTCAATGGCCGGCTAACGGAGCCCCCACGTACACACGCCAACAGCAACAGTCGCAGTACCAGCAGCATCAGCCGCAGTATCAATCGCAGTCGCAGTACCAAGCGCAGTCCCAGTACCAGAGTCAGTACCAGCCGCAACAGTCGTTCCCGCCCCCACCTCCGCCCGAGGTGCCGATGCTCGAGCCTCATGATGATCAAGGTCCGGGACTCTCGATGATGGAGCTGCAGCAGAGTCAAGTGTCGTCGATTCAGAGTGTGGAGGGCGTCCACAGGAGACAGACGGACCCGGCAGTCATTGCTCGCACGCAGGAGACAGCCGAGAAAGTGATGGCGGAACTAGAAGAAGACCCGGAATTCGAGGAGAGCTGGATCCCGTACGACTCGCTCTATTTTACGCGCGTCATCTCGAAAGGAGCGTTTGGAGAGGTGTGGCTGGCCCAGTTGGAAAACACTCAGGTGGCAGTCAAGAAGATCCTGGACGAGAAAAAACACGATGTCAAGGAAATCGAGTGTTTCGGAGCCGAGATCAAACTCATGGCGCTCTTTAAGCACCCCAAGATTGTTGGCTTTATCGGCGTGTCATGGAGTGACAAGCAGGACTTGTGTGCAGTGACGGAATTCATGGCGAAGGGCGACCTGTACGGATACTTAGAGCGTCGCAAGGGCAAGCTCAACTGGCCTGACCACAAGGTGTGGCTGGCTGAGGATATTGCGGAGGCTCTCGTGTACCTACACTCACTGAACCCGAAGGTTATTCACCGTGATCTCAAGTCGAAGAACATTCTACTGGACAACAAATACCGTGCCAAGTTGAGCGACTTTGGTATTAGTCGAAAGCGCTCGGTAGAGGAGACCATGACAGCAGGCGTCGGCACGATCTACTGGACAGCTCCGGAGGTGCTTATGGGTAAGAAGTACACGGAGAAGGCTGACATCTACTCGTTCGGCATCGTCATGTCAGAGATGGACACGTGCGCAGTGCCGTACTCAGATAAGCGCGACAACTCTGGCAAAAAGCTCCAAGGTATGAAGATCATCCAGATGGTGATTCGCATGGCGCTTCGACCTTCGTTCCTGGACGATTGCCCGGAGCAGATCAAGACGCTCGCTGACCGCTGCTTGGACGCCGACCCGGACGTACGACCGGACGCACCCGAGCTTCTCAACATCCTGCGCGACATCCAGGAGGATTTGCAAGAGTAAAAGCGCTGGGAAGAGTATTCGCGCGCGAAGAGGAAGGCCTCGATAGATTCGAGCTCGCCGACGGGTATTTAAATTTTTTGCAGTAATACACAGATTCAGGTTCAAGCCAAGATGTTGCGCGTCGTTGGTCCATTATTGTGGTTGAACGGGTCGACTTGAATGTGGCGTAAACTGCAGAGCATATACATGTACTATGTAGTACAACTTGTTGAAGCACGAAGGTGAGTCTGTCCAGCTTGACGCGCATGAACTGAAGCACAAGTGTGCAATGGTCCGTCGATGCCGCCATAATGGCTTCGCTTCCAGCAGATGCTTCAATAGCTCGAGTCCTCCGTCCGGCTATTGTCGACTTGCTTTCGGCGTGGTCTTGCATTATCGTGTTCGCGTTGGCAACTGAGAGACGTATGGTAATAGCTAACACCACATGGCAGCACCAGCAAAAGCTGCGACGATTTCCAAACTCTTTGCATCTCTAGCAGCCGTAACAGATACCGGTAGACTCGACAGAATACGAAAAGGGTCTCAAAGTTTGGGATTCTGGGAGGTTGCTGCAAGTCCACTTCGGATAGGTCATCCGCTCACTGTTGGACTGTCACGGTCAAGTCAAAGACTCACAGACCAAGTGTCACCCTCATCCAAAATTTGCGTGGGCGAACTACCGGCCCATTTTGCGTGTTATGCCTCCCGTTACTACTGGCGAGTAGCTGTGGTCTACCCGGCACCTACACCAAACAAGTTGCTGGCGTTACCGCGGATCATGTGCTTTGGCCAACCTGCGAGTCGCAGTCTGCGACGCAGTATCTGTCACAAACGAAACATCCACTTGATATAAATTCCCACGATATATTAAAACATACCGTATCTTCAAATTGATTTACTATAAATGTCAGTATATCAGTAAACCGATTCTCGCAAGATACCATATTTGACCAGCTCCGACTCACGGTCCGCTCTCCCACGCAAACTAGTCAGTGCACTTTGAGTCCGTAAGTCTAATTCGAATTCCGCCAATTCGCAGCCACAGTCGCTTGTGCGCTCATTAGCATGGGTTTGGTGGCGTTCCTCACGTGCGGCGCGTGCTCCAGTCGCAAGCGCGGACACGAGAGCTTCCCCGACACCATCACGATCCCCACGCCATCCGCGCAGCCGCACAACGCGCACCACCATCCCTACGACATCCACGGCACTCCAGCGCGGGAACATCGCAACACGCGGGGAGAGCAGCGCCTCAACCACGCAGAAGCGCGCGTCAGCTACGGCAACGAGCCTCGGCGCGAGCGGAGACCGTCCAACCCGCCGCCGCGCGTCTCCAACGGCCCCAACAGAGCGTCCAGCGCCCAGCCGCGACCGCGCAACAACTCGCGTCCGCAGCCGTACCAGCCGCAGCACCCGGAGCAGAGATCGAGGCCGCAACAGCAACGCCATGACCGACCTGTGGTGCGCCATATTGAGCCGGTCGCGCCCGAGAAGGTGCGACAGAGCGGCTCGGGAGGCTCGGGCAACAATCGAGACTCGGAGATCACCGACAGGTCGAAGGAAGTGGCGAGTCGCGTGCTGCAGCAGTTCCAGGAGGACCCGACGCTCGGCAGGATGCGCATCCCGTACTCGTCGCTGTATTTTACACGAGTGCTGAGCAAAGGTGCGTTCGGTGAAGTGTGGTTGGCGCAGCTGGAGAACAGACAGGTGGCCGTCAAGCGGATCCTCAACGAGAAGAAGAACGACGAGAAGGAGATCGAGTGCTTCGGCGCGGAGATTAAACTCATGGCGTCCTTCTCCCACCCCAAGATCGTCGAGTTCGTGGGCGTGTCGTGGAGTTCCATGCAGGATGTGTGTGCAGTGACGGAGTATATGGCCAAGGGCGACCTCTACGGCTTCCTCAAACGCCGACAGGGTCAGCTCAATTGGCGTGATCACAAGATTTTCTTAGCAGAAGATGTGGCGGATGCGCTTGGATACTTGCACGGTCTGTCGCCCAAGGTGATTCATCGCGACCTCAAGTCGAAGAATATTCTATTGGACGATGCTTTCCGCGCCAAATTGAGCGACTTTGGTATCAGTCGGGAACGATCGGTGGAGGACACAATGACTGCAGGAGTGGGCACAATATACTGGACAGCGCCGGAAGTACTCATGGGCAAGAAGTACACGGAGAAGGCCGATATCTTTTCGTTTGGTATTGTTTTGTCGGAGATGGATACGCACGCGGTGCCGTACTCGGACAAACGCGACAGTTCTGGGAAGAAGCTGCAAGGCATGAAGATCGTGCAGATGGTGATTCGACGAAACCTTCGACCGACGTTTGGAGAGGATTGCCCACCGCTCGTGAAGGAGCTGGCGGATCGCTGTTTGGACTCGGATCCGGACGTAAGACCCAGTGCTATGGAGCTGCTGCGAATCATCCAGCGTATGCAGAACCTTTTGTAAGTTGCAGCGAAGCCAAAGCCGCTCAAGTAGAAGACCCCGCAGATCGAACCGAAGGAAGGTCGAACGAGTGGCGCGTCAGAAGCTGCGAGACTCGACGCCACTCCAGCTGAAGCTGATGTTGATATTGTGCCGAGCTTCTAGAACGCATTTTTGTTGGTTTGCCATTAATTCCCCATAACGAAGCTAATTCAGTTCGTAGAGCATTCAAAGGCTTGGCTTTGAATCAATGCCTTGAAGTGCTCAATTTTGAGTCCAAAATAGTCCAATAATCAAATTTTGCTCACCGTTTCAGTTTTGTTCTAAAATCTAGACTCTAGATGCACAATTTCACTTAACCGCCAACATGAACCAGGATGAGGCGTTGCTGTCCTTCGGATCGCCTCGGCGGGGCTTCTCGACGTCCTTACACGGTTCTGTGGACGAAGAGAAGTTGGAAGATGAAGAAGGAAAGAATGCGACGGAGATACTTGCTTTTTATCGCCAACGGTGCGAGCAATTCCACGCCGAACGGGAGCAAACGTTGGCACATTTGGCGCAAATTGAGGTGCACATTGATAATAGTAAAAAATAATGGTTAAATCAATTGGATAAAGATACTAACAGAGTCAATGGCATTGTAGGTGTCTAAAGAAGAAGCCCATCGACTCAAATGGGAGCTTAAGACCAAGGATGAGGAGGTAGAACTCAAATGAAGGGCATCCTGAAATTTAGGCTGAATGCTGACAATCTGGTGTCTATTTGACAGATTGCAGACCTGGAAGTGTCTCTGAAGAAGGCTAATGCTGCTCTCTTTCAAGTGAAAACGGAGTTAATTGATCTCCAGACGGAGAACAAAACGCTGAAGCTTCAGGAACACGAAGATCGACAAAAAATTCAGAACTTGCTGGCTATGACTCAACCGATTACAGAACAGGTGACATTCTTTCGCGATTGTCGACCTGGTACACGTACGATGTATCCATCGGAGCGAAAACCGACACCGACGACGTATCCGTATCCGTCTACAATGCACATTGGCTCAGAAGATATGCAGGAGAGGACGAAAAAGAAACAGCAGCAGGGGTTTGTGGTGCGAGGTAACGGACCGAGTCTCAAGAACATTAGCCAAAGTGTCCGGCCGAGTAATGTGCTGCGGACGGTGTACATGCCGAATGAACAAACAGCGACTTTGACGAGGACGATCGAGTACCTTCAAAAGCAGCTCGATGCACACAAACAGCTTACTGAATCGCGCATCCAAGTACGTTATTGGTTTTTCTGAGCTATTCCGTATTCGTGCTAAAATTTTGAGCGTTGGCCAGACTTTGCAGGATGTGTTTGCTGAAGAGAAAGCCAAGATGATGCTGCATCAGCAACAAGTTGAAGAGAAGAGCATTCAGCTAGAGAAACAAGTGGAAAAGACAAAGCGAGTTCTTACCCAAACGACCAAGGATTATTTGGTACTACGCCACAAGTCTCAAGAGACAGAGCGTCTCGCGCACGAAGAGATTTTCCAGGTGAAGGAGAAGTGTAACAACTTAGTCACAGAGAAGACGAAATTGAAGGAGAAAGTTCAAGAAGAGACTCATGCACTCCGTGAAGTGGTTCGTGAGGAAGGCAATCAGACCGTGTTAGAGTTTCGTAACCAGGCGATATCTCGAGAGCGGGATCTACAAATTTTGAAGGAACAGTATGCGGCTATGCAAGAAGTCTGTACAAAACGAATTCAGGACTTGCAGATACGACTGACAAAATTGAGGAGTCGATACCGGAGTTTGGATAAGCGTCGGGCGATGGAAATGGAAGGGTTTACTCGGGACTTGGCGGGTTTGAAGCGACATTTACAAAAACTTGAGGTTATTCTGTATGGAAGAAGTCTCACTGCCCACGAGCGCCAAGTTTTACGCTACGGTGAGTTTCTTTCACGGTGCTATCTGTGGTGTCAAATTAATGTTGTTCTCGTTGCCAGATGAAAACTATGCACTGGATTCCAACGAACTTAGCGAAGAAATCGCCGAATTGCAGCGGCGATTAATGGATCTATCTGCTGATCTTGCAGAAGCATAACCACAGGTTTTTGCTACGAACCTCATAGAAGTCAAAGTGATAATCCATTATTGCCACTGCTTTCAGGTCAAGCAGCTCATATCTGCCAAAACTGCCAAAACTGCCAAAACTTGTTGACATCCTCAGCACTCAGCGCAATCTATTCCACTCTAGATCTATTTTTCGTCTGTGGTGCATGAATTCAGCGCTTCTTGGTTTGGTTGTGGATGTTGTTCAAGTTGACTCCCCATAAAGTCACCAACGCAATGGGGAATGCCAGCCACATCAACGTAGCCGACTGCGACGGCAGCTTGGACTTGGCTGCTCGAAATTGTTTCCTCTCCGCGAGGTTGGTCGCCCTCCGTCCAATAGCAGCAGGTGCAATGTGGGATCGTTGTCTGTGGTATTGGGCCGTCGTGAAGCGCTCGTACGTGTTCAAGCCCCCGAACATCTCGTGCACGTCCTCGGAGCTCATGGGTTTGTAGTTGCCAGCGCCTACCACCACCCGGTCGTGGTAGTCTGGGGCGGCAGAGACCCCGAACATCTCGATGTCATACTTGACACGCTCCGTGTCGTCACTCAGCAGGTCGTAGGCGGCATTAATACGAAGAATTTCTGCGTCCTAAGTAGTAATAATTAGAACACTACTGTAAATTAGTATAGCATAAAGTAGAATGGTACTACCTTCCCATCCTTTCGTCGAGCGGAACCTCTTGTCTTGGCGTGGTAGCGATCGGGGTGATGTTCCAGCACTGTCAGCAGAGAAAATTGGTTAGAAGAGAGCGGGCGGAATGGTTGAAGACGGTCAAAACACGCACCGAGCTTGCGGTAGGCGGCCTTGATGTCGTCCGTCGACGCGGAACGCTCTACCCCCAGCACTTCGTAGTAATTGGGCTGCAAGTGCTTCTTCGTCATGTTGGTCGATTTTCACCTGCCAAAATGTCTGCTCTCACTGTGACACTGAATACATTTATGATTTATTACAGGTAGCGGTACAAGGTACTGCAGTACATTTCTGCGTGGTATGCATGATACAGCGAGCATGATAAAAAGTTTTTTAAAAACAACGAGTCTGTTATTCCCATCGTCACTGGAGAAATCAATGAAGAAACTCTTCCAGGTGTATGAGTCAGTTTGGGCTTACTATTTTTTATATTTTACCTAGCGATGATGACCTCAATCACTCGCAACTAACTTCAAAAACCCGCTCGCGATGCTGCTTCAAGCGCAGCATGGAAGGCGGAACTCGGAACTAGAATCTGGTGGCACCAGAGATATGAAGACCTTATATGCTGTCATAGGGCCGGCTTGAAAAAAAACTTGCCATGCAATTACACACGGAACTCCTGTTGCGGAGTATCGTCCAAGTGACGCTGTAACATCAAACCTCACTGTTAGCCTGCCACAACGTGTTCACATAGGAAATACTACAAACCTTGAGATAGTACTCTAGTTGGTCTTTCGTCACGGTCGTCGAGTCCTCAGACGATGCAAACTGAGAGAAGAGCGTTAGCATATGCACACATAAGCTTACTCCACGAAACAACCCACCGAAAAGCGTCCGTTCTGGCTGGTGGAACTAGTGGACGACTGCGTGTCGTCCGAAGGGGGCTCTCGGTACTTTTCGTGGTTGTCCATGCGTGCCCACATCATCATTTGCTTCTGGAACGCACTGTACAATCGAATGAGTCAGCAAAGGTGCCATTTCAGCATGAATTCTGTACCAACACAACGTACATGGTCGACTCCTCGCTGTCTTCGCGGACAGTGTCAAATCCCTGGGACTGCAGTGGGCGTCGGTATGGCTGCTCCGATGCCAAAGGCAGTCGGTTTGCCCGGCCGAAAAGCGGGCGCGAGCCTCTTGGAATAAATATGATCTGGAAGTTCAGTTCATACGTACAGGACGGGGAGTCAGCCATATCTCTACCAAAAAGCTAGGGAAAGCAGACACGCACCTTCATATCCTCAAAGTTCTCGTCCTCAACGCAGTACACGTTGACTGCAACACAGTCTGGCTGCGTGTGGTCGAACTGGAAGATGTGAATACCTGTCAGCATCGCCCCATCCAAGTCAGTCTCCACAAGAGTAGCCATTTTCTGATCTCGAGATCCAGTACAGCCAACTGTCGAAGCAACCCACCGCATTTCGCGCAGAAGACGTGTTGGCACGACGTGGCTTGACTCTCATAGAGCGACACATCTGCGGACTCCATCATCTCGAAGCAGGACGTGGGGATAATCTGCACTCGACGTCATTCATCAGCTCTCCGCCCTTTTCATCCACTTGCATCTGCACTCACCAGAAACGGGAATCTCCCCTTCTTGCACGAGAAAGTGTTGCTGTCGTCAAACGCTTCCACTCGCTTGGGCGCGAGGACCATGAACCTGTGCGCACCACCGAAATGAGTATCTTGTGTCCCTTGCCACGCAAAGCAGCCGATTTCACCTGAGCGAGCCGCAGTCGCAGCCTCCTCGATGTTGGAACAACGGCAGCTTGGGCATCCCGTACTTTTTCCTATCGTTGCAGAAAGAAACGGCACAGATGAGTCTCAGACTCCTCAGCTTCTCTCCTCCTCCCACGCGACGCACTGGTAGTAGACGTCCATGCCGCCGCCGTCAAGGTTGCATCGCTCCCATTTGCCCTGATTGTCCCGTACATTGCGGTAGAACTCGCGCAGCTACAGAAGAGTATCATAAACCATAAAACCCAGTTGAGGAGTCTTTTTCTCCGGAAAGCACCACCACACACAGCAGATCGCACCACCAACAGCCCCACACCTAACACCAGAGTAGACAACGCTCCAATCGCGCGGTCCACCTCGCGCACCATGCCATTGACCATCGCGAACGGATCGACGTGACTCGCCTGCTCGCACTTAAAAACTGTCGGGAAGCGAGCCTTATTTATTTGTCGGATTTAGTGGGGTTCTTGAACTGTACCAGAATGATGGTACGCTTTTCGTCCAATCGCCTTTTATTTCGAGTACGTCAGACACGTTGCAGGAAGCTAGGATTCCAAGCCTTGGAATGATGGCACCGGCTAGTTCGAGCTGGAGTACAACTTAGTAATGGATACAGGAGACCTTATCTGGGTTGCAGTTTCGCATCGCCCAAAGATTTGGAGTCGAGGGTGGAGCGATGGTCCACGGAAGAGTCGATGACCAGCTCAAATGGGGCGGAGCTGGGGTTCTCACGTGTCGGCGTCAGGATACTCGAGCTCTCGTCTGAATCCATGCCGCGAGTGTCCACGGCAGCCTCCGCAGCTTTGTCTGAGGCGCGTTGCAGATGGCGCGAGTACCATAGCAGCATGTAGAAGACCACTACAGTGCCGAGGAACAACATGAGTGTCGCTACGGGTGACGCTGGCGAGTGGAAGTTGAACAGGTCGTTGCTTGGCTGGTGTCCGCTCACGACCCACAAGTACTGGATGAAGATCCACGTAGCTGGCCACATGAGCACCAGGAACACGTGATTGGCTTTGAACAGCGGCGCTGTGAAGTAGAAGTCCACGGCTACGATGGTCACATGTGCCACAACACCGAAGACATGCAGACCTGGTAAAGCAATGTCCGAGTATGGCAACGTCACCACCCTGGCAAACGCAGACAACGTTAGGGACTTGCTGGTATCCACCACAATAAAAGACACATGGTACCAGAAGAAGACGAAGGACACAAAGGCGGTCGTAGTGGAACCTTCGAAGAAAACCCAGTCCAGAATCTCCCATGAACAGGCCGACGGGCGTCGGTAGTGCAGCAGGATGCGGGGTCCGTTGAACGTTGGTTGGTACAGATGAACCGCCGCAATCTTCACATCAAATATTATCAGCACCCACGTAAAAGACCACAACAACGAAGTTCTCCGTACCCACATCGCAATGACGGAATACAATGCCGACATTGGTCCGAACAGCATCAGCGGCGGCGTCTTCTCTCTCCCATCACTGAAGAAACCTTCCCACGCCAAGCATAGACTCTGGAAGAAGACGCTGCAAATAAATCTGTGTGCAGCAAAATTGTATCAGAATGACAGACTACTGTAAAAGGCAAGTGATTGTGTCGCACATGCCAAGAGCGCCCATGAGTTTCCATCCTACGCGTTGATTCCGCGTGAAACGCGACAGCTTGGTGTGTCTGGTGGTGTGATATGGACTCTTGCCTTTGAAGAAGTTAAAGCAGTCGTCCCAGGCGTCCAGACAGTCCGCGGACGCCATGGAAGCTGCAGAAGGGCGCTGCTCGGTGTCTAATGCCTTCGTCTTGCCTCGTTGATGCCGCGATTATTGCGCTCGTCGAACAATTTTGAATCAAAACTGACTTGCCCAAGGTACAGACTAAATCACAAATATTTTATTACCACGAGGACTAAATTAAAAATTAGTTTTACCCAATGACAGCAACCAGACTAAATCACAATTTATGCTGGCTAATACTGTAGTAAAAGCAACCGGACTAAAGCGTAAAAAATGTGAAAATAGTGCATTTGAAGCTGATAGTTGCACTTCACTAGTCGAAGCTGAAACCAAAGCCAAAGGTGCTCGCCGTTGTCGTTGCAGGCTCATTTGATGACGTTGGTGCTTCCTTTTCGTTGGTTTCACCAGAGATGAGCAATTCCCACTTGGTTTTCCGGTGCTTGCGTTCATATTCGTCCTCGAGTTCCTTGTCCACCTTGGCGTACAATTCCGGGGCGTTTTTGGCCATCACTTCACGGAACATACCACCGAGCTTAGGGCGCTGCTCCATTGAGCAGCCGGACACCTGATCCGGCTTCTCTGTCAAAAACTCCAGCACACGTTTCACGTTACCGGAGCTCACGAAGTTCTGAGTCATGGCAACGCACTCGTCCAAGTTGAGCACTGTGTGCCACCAACCGTGGGGCACGAACATAGTCTCGCCCTCGCGGCAGATCCCTTCTAACGGCTTCAAGTGATCAGGTAACTTCTGCACTTCCTTGTAAAACGTCACGAACCACTCCATCAGAGATACGGGAGAAGACACTTCGCTGCCGTCCTCGCTTGGGTGAATTCCAGGCGGCACCTGACCAGGAGGGAACATGATCCACTTTTTCGAGCCACGAATAACACCGTTCCACGCGTTTGTAGCGTTCGGATCGATGTGAAAACTGGAGCCAGACTTCTTGGGACCAATAATAAGCCAGCGATAGTCCGGTCGCCTCTCTTCACCGAGTAGAGCAAAATAGTCTTCTTGGAAGTACTCGGGAACTGTGTAGTCCTTCGCCAGTTGAGGCACCTTCGCTGCGAACTCCTTGTCGAACACAAACAACGGTTGATCGTCCAACAAAGTACGGCAATAGTTGAAATACTTGTCCATGGAGAACTGGAACCCGCCCGCGTAGAACGTCTTGTCCTTGCATACTTCTCCCAAATACTCATCTGTCCACTTGTCTATCGCTGCCCAGTTGTCAATAGCCTCCGTAATGATCACAGGCACATTAGGACCTTCAAAATCCTTCTTAAAGTCCGCAACTGTCATGTCCTTGGCACTACGACGCTCGATATTCTCCACTGCCACCCACGCATCTTCAATCGGAGCAGCAGCGCAGTAGAACGATTGGAACAGAAGATCTGAGTACACTCCTTGCACCCGAAAAGGGGCACGAATCTCTACCTTGTCACCGTATTTGGTCTTGAGATACGTGGCTTTCCACGTCGGGTGAGGCTCGAAATGTCCTTCCATCTCCTCCAGCACCAACACCCTCCAAAGCTCGTCATGAGTGCCATACACGTAGGCAGCGCGACTGCAACTCGCCAGGTTCGCCAGGTCTGTAGCCGAGCAGTAGTTCAGTAGCGACAGTAGCTGGCTATCCTGCATCCTTGCCAGCAGCCCGAGTCCTGACGCGCGACACTCGGTCACGCCTTTGACGGCGTCCTCGAAGTAGTTGCCAATGGGTTTCACTCCAAGTGGATGTTCCAGTCGTCGCGGACTGCAACTGGAGCTGTCGGTGGCTGCATCAGGAGCAATCTTGACTTTCTTCACCAAGCGACTAGCAATTCCACCACCGGTATCATCGACGGCGTCTTCGTGCTCCACTTCCGTCATTGCTCGTGTCACACGAGCAATACGAGTCGTGTCAATGCCGAATGGCATCGCCGCCACTCAGCTGCCGCACTTCTATAGCATTTTATCACAAATCTTTTCAGCCAATAAAATGCGATTGATGACCTTAAAGAGGCCAATCAGAAGCATGTTGAAGTAATGTTGCCTTTCACTGGATGGACAAGACGAATGGATCACTTCCAAAATTGGTTTATTCACAATCAGGCAGTTCAGCTAGTGTTCCGTCCTCTTCAACTCACAAGTTCGTCTGTGGATCGGAACGAGATTAGTACTCGTCACCAAATTCCTCGTCCTTCATGTCACCATCAGCACTCTCAGCCGACACCTCTTCGTAATCCTTCTCCAGAGCAGCGAGGTCCTCACGCGCCTCAGAGAACTCGCCTTCCTCCATGCCTTCACCCACGTACCAGTGGACGAACGCACGCTTGGCGTACATCAAGTCGAACTTGTGGTCGATGCGAGAGAACACCTCGGCGATAGCGCTCGTGTTCGAGATCATGCACACAGCACGCTGCACACGAGCAAGGTCACCGCCCGGCACCACCGACGGGGGCTGGTAGTTGATGCCGCACTTGAAACCAGTAGGACACCAGTCTACGAATTGGATGGTGCGTTTGGTCTTGATAGTAGCCACCGCAGCATTCACGTCCTTCGGCACCACGTCACCACGGTACATCAGACAAGCAGCCATGTACTTGCCGTGACGGGGGTCGCACTTGGCCATCATGGAGGACGGCTCGAATGCGCTGTTGGTAATCTCAGCAACGGACAGCGACTCGTGGTAGGCCTTCTCAGCAGAGATCACGGGAGCGTACGAACTCAACATGAAGTGGATACGCGGGTACGGCACCAGGTTTGTCTGAAACTCATTGATATCAACGTTCAGCGAACCGTCGAATCGGAGCGACGTCGTGAGCGACGAAATAACCTGTGCGATGAGACGGTTGAGGTTGG
>NBNE01000170.1:0-34735 GCA_002215365.1 Phytophthora megakarya
CGGCGCAAGATCGGCAACTGAAATCCCCGAGTCAAAGTTTTAGTGTCTATGCAGATACCGAAGAAATCGGTACGGGTTAGGCATAGCTAGTTCATACACGTTTGGCATTTAAGATTGAATTTCATACCTCTTCGGTCATTTTCCCCCAATTCTTGTGGTGTACCATGTATTTTAATACAATAAATAGTAAGGTACAGTACTATTTGTACCGTTGTGCATCCCACCCGTTCAATGTACATGGTGTACACATCTACCTCGACTAAGTCCGCCGCTCGCGGCCAGCCATTAGCGTCGTTCATTTCTCAAGTCTCTCCACAGCAGCATGTTCCGCCAGCTGGTCGCTCGCCACGGCAAGTTCTCGTCGGTCGCTCTAGTTGTGGGTTTCGCCGGCGCCGCCTTGGGTGCCCAGGCGCAGTCGGTAGCGCTAGCGGAGGACGCGTTCCCGCGGGCCGCGCCCGTGGCCAAGCAGCCCAAGATCAACGGCCTCAAGATCTTCAGCGGCAACGCCAACCACGAGCTGGCGGCCAACGTGGCCAAACTGGTGGGCGTGCAGCTGGGAAAGATTACGGTCGAGCGCTTCGCAGACGGAGAAGTCAACCTCATGGTGCACGAGAACGTGCGCGGCAAGGACGTGTACATCGTGCAGCCCACGTGCGTCCCCGTGAACGAGAACCTCATGGAGCTGCTGCTGATGGTCAGCACCATGCGTCGCTCGTCGGCGCGTCGAATCACAGCCGTCATCCCGTACTACGGCTATGCGCGCCAGGACCGCAAGATGGCAGCTCGTGTGCCCATTTCGGCCGCCGACGTGGCGCGTCTGCTGGAGGCCATGGGCGTGGACCGCGTCATCGCTGTGGATCTCCACTGCGGACAGATTCAGGGCTTCTTCGGCCCGCACGTCCCGGTCGACAACCTGGACGGCGGCCTTGTGGGCGTGTCGTACTTCGGCAATCACGAACTCGTGAACCCCGTTGTGGTGTCTCCCGATGCTGGTGGTGTAGCACGCGCCAAAAAGTTCCGTGAGTGGCTCGTGGGCAAGTACGGCCTACCCAACACGGGCTTGGCTATGATCATCAAGCAGCGCATCAAGGCCGGCGAGATCGACCGCATGGACCTGGTGGGTCAGGTCGAAGGCTCCGACTGTATCATTGTCGACGACATGATCGACACGGCGGGTACGCTGTGCAAGGCCGCGCAACACCTAGCCGACCACGGCGCTCGCAACGTGTACGCTTTTGCGTCACACGGTCTGTTCAATGGCGCTGCGAACGAACGCATTAAGAAGTCGGCGCTCAAGGAAGTCGTGGTCGTCAACACCACGCCGCTGCCCAAGAGTTGTGAGGGGAATGAGAAGATTGTACAGCTCGACATTGCACCACTCCTGGCACAGGCTATTCAGAACATCCACGGCAAGAAGTCGGTATCCCAGCTCTTCCATTAGACGTCAAGCGACAGGAAAACAGACTGGCAGCCAATGTGGTGACGACAAGAGAGACACGAGAAAGCCACGCTTTTCCACGGGTACCGTCACCACACCCCGTACCAGGCAATAGTATGTAATTTCGACAAGGTTTCATGAACCTATCCTCACCACGCTTCCTTAGAGCAATGCGTGATTTTATGTTCAATGCGGGAATGTATTTACATTTATGCATTTGTCCTTTTCGCCATCTACATGTAGCATTCACGTAACTGAGGATTGGTGGTTGTTGAAGTACACGGGCCTTGGTAGCAAATGCCTCACTGGATTGCACCAGAGGTAGCATGTTATCCTCTTGCATGCACTCTAGGCTAGCGTCTAGCAGATGCAGAAACACCGGCGACTGACTGTCTGCCAGTGTACAGCTTGAACAGTCTCACGTGCTCGTGGAAAATGTTTCGTGCAGTACATATATATGTTCGTTCGCTCAACATTGAACAACATTGAACACTAGGGGCATCTTGAGAAGTTGATAGTCGCTCCTCCCTGAAGAAGCTGGCCTCCATCGTGTCCCTCAGAATGTATCGCCTACACTCTCGGGAAACCTACCAAGGGGGATCGTCAATACAACCTACATGTACATGTATGTAGGACGCTACCGGTATCCATACTCGTCGTACCTGAAGTTGGGGTTGGGCAAGAACTCGTTTTGCACCCACGAGTAAGAAATCTGATGAGCTCTGAGCCATGCACGCATAGCCACTTTGCGTTCGCGTGGGCCCATCATGTTGACAATATGGTCTCGGAACAAATCATTTGTGACAACGTATCCATTGTGTAAGCCAGCGTAATGGATGGCATACGAATCGTCATAGTCCTGGGGTGGTGTCGGAATCAGCACGCCCTTCAGAACCAAACGCTCCAGAAATGCGGCATCGTCAGGGATTTTTGCGGCAGTAAGGACATTCCCCTGCTGTTCACGTTCGGCACGCTCTTCATTTGACTGGAGCATGTAGTCGGGGATGAACCCAACTACACGGTGGCCAAGAGCTTGAAAATAGTTAGCTGCTAGCTCAATTCCCGCACATGAAAATACCTTGCCCTTGCCATGCCGCATAGCAACGTTAGGGGCGTCGATAACAATCAAGTGTTGATGGTCTTTGCCAGCAACCAACGTATCATATTCAGTGCCAATCGACATGATAGTTTTGAAGTCATCCTCGAGCTTCCGCGGCGGTGACAGTAATGGCATAGACTGTGAAGATGATACGGAGGTCGACAGAGGTGAGGAACCGGTGCGTGAACCACGCAGGGGGGAACTCGGCGAACTTTTGCGTAGACCCGACTTGTTGCTATCGTATGCCAAATCATACTCTTTGATCCATGAACTTTGACTCACAGCTTCCACATCGTTGGTGACAAAGTCAGCGTCGTCTTCATATCCGCAAAATTCGCACTCTCCATCCAAGAATGTGCTTGTATTGCTGCATAAGATGCACAAGCGACCAGGAGCAATATAATCGACCGCAAACTGATCCGTTCTAGTAGTCACCTTACGCGGTCTTGATGGCGCTGTCGATTTACGGCTCTTTGAACCAGCCGGTTTCGGCGCTTTTCGAGAAAGCGCAAATTTCTCACTGGAAGTCATAAATCGAGCTATACGTACCACCAGGCGTTCTTCCTCGGTGAGTTGTCGCGATAAAATTTTCACAGGCATGAACTCGCGGTGCACATTTCGGTAAGGTAAAAAAACATCCAAGTCACGATCTTCTCGCAAAATGGTGTTTGACAGATCACCCTCACACTTCAGAGCGCAGCAAAGACCACGTTCAATGAACCCATTTGCTGATAATACGCGGAACAGAGCAACGCATTCCTTCTGTATCGATGTCGTGACAGCTTGGTGTAGGTGCAGCCAATCCAGGTAGACGTTAAGCGCTGGCAAGATCGCATTGGCAAAATACTTGGAACGAGTGGACTCGGATGTAGTAGACAACACAGCAGCTAACTTCACCATAAAACTTGACACTGACACATTGCCAACTGCTAAGGCCTTCTTTGCTGACTCATTTCCCAGGTCGACCTCTTTCTCATCTGTATGATGAGTTTTGTGCACGAGAGCAATTGACAAGCATATAGTGTGTATCAGCGCCCTGGACAGATCTTCTAACAGAGGACCATCAATCGGCATCACTTCATCATGTTGATCGCAGACATCTAGCAGGTGATCAAGTGCAGCTTTCATACGCTCTGAGGCTGCGTTCCATTTCGCCGTGGAATTTTCTCTAGTAAAAATCATATGCAGACACGACAGTACATGTGAAGAGTACGTCTCCATGGCCTCACGGGGCGGTCCAACCGACGCATCCTGGTGGCTTTCCGCACTCCGTCCGCGCTGTAGAACGTGAAGTAAATTATCAACTGAGGCAAAGGGAAGTTCACACACCAGGCTACGCGCGTAGAGATACGCCCCTTCCAGCAGTTTGCCCTCCAGTACGGCAAGTAATCCCAATTGGTTGTATACTTTACCGTTGGACGGAGCCACTTCAAGGGCCTGTAGGTAGAAATTCCTCGCTGTCGTCCAGTCCCGCTCGCCTTTGGACAGTAGGTTCTGTTCATATCGTGCTACATCTCCCAGCGCAACGAGCGATTGTTGTAGTGAGTGTTTGAGGCCATCGACATGTTCTGGTAGTCGATCTGGTCTCCGCACAGAACTCTGTAACTGCTCTACAAGACGCGAATAGAATGCCGAGCATTCCTTCAATATCGTGGCAGACTTGTCGATATCACGATACCAGCTTCTCCACAGCCGCTCGTTGATGTTCTACCACGACACAAAGTCATTAACACACGAGGTCCAACAGCAACAGGAGAACGTGTGTACCAAATTCTTGGTCGTCTTAGGGTACGCGTTGATGATCTCCACACATGTGCGTCGTATCGCAGCCCGTGTGGCTTGGGCGATGTCCTGATCTTCACTGCAAACGTCTCAATAGCCATTTTAGTTAACTACCTCTCCTATTCCTCTCTTGCGCCTCCTACCTGTCGTTCTTGAGCACTTTCTCCCACTTCTGAACGCGCTGAAGCAGCACATGCGCGTATTCCACAGGCACACGAGGCAACTCTGGCACTGGAGGCGCAGGCGGCAGCGGGGGTAGCGTCTTGCGCTTGGTGTCGTCACTCTTCTTGGGGCGGTACAGGGTCTTGGTACGACGAGTATGGGGGCTCTTCTTCCGGACTTCAGACGCAGGCGTTGTCTGTCTTGCCACTAGCACCGACTCGGAGCCTTCAAGACCCAGTCGCCGCACGGGTTTGAGGCGGTACATGAGTTCTCTTCCGTTTCTGGTCATTATGATGTACCATTGAAATGGTACACCAATGTGGAACTTTCATTCGATGGTACCATAAATGAGGTACACTGGTACTTTTCAGGAATGCAGTTCTCGAAAAACCTTCCAACAGCATGGATCGCCGCAGACCCTCGTGTCGCGACAGCCCCGAGCGCGGCCGGTGTGGAACTTTCATTCGATGGTACCATAAATGAGGTACACTGGTACATTTCAGGAATGCAGTTCTCGAAAAACCTTCCAACAACATGGATCGCCGCAGACCCTCGTGTCGCGACAGCCCCGAGCGCGGCCGTAGACGTCGAAGTCGCAGCCCCAGCTACCGTAGCAGAAGTCGCAGCGTTGTGAACTGTCCGCCTCCAAAGCCTACCAAATGGAACGTCAGAGACCACTATCTGCACGGCCAATGTAGCTCCAGTCGCGAGTACGTGCAATACCGAGAGAGGGAGAGATACCAACACCAGGAGAGGGAGAGAGGTCAGTACCGAGAAACGGAGAGAAGCCTGTATCGGGGGAAGGAGAGACATATCCATGTCCACAGCGGCAGTAGACGTAGCAGAAGCCGCAGTGTCGACACACGCAGCCGACTCGCCAGTCGCTGGGATTCGACTCATCGCCACCGCAACTTTGCCGTCCGCCAGCTCAGCCCCAGTCCACAACGTCGAAGCCCCAGTCTGCGCAGATACAAGAACTTCCGTTCGCGGCAATACAGCCGCAGCCCTCGTCGCCATAGCCCCAGCCATCGGCGCAGCCCCAGTCCCCATCGACGCAGTCTGAGCCCAAGACGCCGTAGTTCGAGTCTGGAACAGCGCAGTCCGAGTCTTCGTCGAAATACCAGTACACGTCGTCGCAGTGCGAGCTCGAGGGGTCGAAGTGGCAGTCCAAGGCTCCGTAGTCCCAGTCTGCAACACCACCAACGCAGCCCCAGCCCAAGTCCCAGTCCGCGCAAGCACAATTCGAATGTTTACCGCCGCAATGTCAGTCCTCATCGTCGCAGCACAAGTTTGCGTCGACGTAGCCGAAGCCCCCACTATGAGCGCAGAAGCCGATCGCGCTCGGATTCACTTAGGCGCCGAAGTAAGTCACGATCAGAGTCACCTCATGATCGAAGTACATGTAGTAGCTGCTACACCCACAGACCACCAATTCCCAAGCCATCGCATACAGCAGTGTCTTCCTCTCCAGCGGATACACCTCCGAGAACAAAGCCTTGTGATTCTACTGATGGCAAAGACAATGTCAAAGAGGTTGGCAAGGAGGACAGTTCCGACGACCATCGCTTATCAACCACCGAAAGCCATGACAGCCATAGAGGGAGCAATACTCATGGTGGCTACAATCAGCACTATTTGCACAACCGTGGTTCCTTTCATCAGGACACTCGTGCTCCTTCGTCATTTCCGGCACCGCATGAATCGTCAACTCCGGTTAAGTCAGTCACTATCTTGGATCAAGTGACAACTTCGTCTCCTAGTTGTACATCGACACCTACAGGGCCGGGCAATGGTAATGGAAATGCTCACTCATTTTCTCCTGTTGTGAACCCGATTCTCGAGAAAATACGTGAAGCACAGCGTGAAAGCCACCGCGCATACCTCAAGAGTAATAGCGACTTCAATCGTGCTGAGATGAAATACGTGGCGATAGACGCTGAGCTCAGGTTGGCGGAGTTTTGGATGGATATCATGACGAAGAACCTAGAGGACGTGGGCAAGCGCATTGAGATGCACGACTGGAACTTTCAAAAGATCACAAACCAAGATGAGTCGGACGTGGCGTAAGACACATGCTGTTAATAATGATAGTCATTTTTCGGTATACATTAGGAGGAAACTCTCCTCGGGGAGTGGCTAGCACTGAGGAACATGCAAGATACGAAACTAAAAGTTTGCTTCGTCATCGCCGCCGTGTCGTTTGCTTGTTTTCTACCGATTCTGCAACACCTCAAGAATGAGGTCACGTGAAAGACTGGCAAAGCCGTCGGATTTCGTGACCATGTCGAAATTCTGCACCATGTACGACAGACAGATATCTCGCAGTCGATAAGAGTGCAGGCCGTCGGCAGACTGGAAGAGCGCGGCCGCGTTCTCAACATTGATATTTTTTTGCACGATAATTTCGCACAGTCCTTTGAGGCGGTCCAGCGTGTACAAATCGGCGGCAGCGTACAACTCTAGCGCCATTTCGGCCCCCACATTGATCGAGTCCACATAAATATACTCCAGCAGTGCCAGGAACACAGGTACTCGAGTATGCATCAGCTGGATCTCCTGCTCATGAGATTCGCGCATGCCAGACGAGAACATAGCACGAAAGTGATCACTGCGGGCGGCCAAAATGGCACGATGTGAATGAACAGCGCGTCCTTCGATGAGAAAGGTAACATCGGAGAATTCGGCACTATCGATGAGCTGGCGCATGTCTCCCACATACGAAGACGTCAACATGGAGGCACGCAGCATTGCCACAGGGTCCACGAGTGCGACTGTGTGCTCGTTGTATGACGCTACACCGATCACGCGTTTACCCTCCAACACATCCACCAACTTTGGCAACGTGACCTTCGTAGTATCGTTATGACCTAACTTACCATGGTCTCCATTCCCCCACGTAAAAATCTCGCCCGTATCTGTAAGCGCGACTGTATGACTCCACCCGCAAGTGATCTGCACAACTAGTTTCTCCACGAGACTCTCCACACGCGTTGGTACGGTTTTGTTCACCTTATCGCCATGACCAAGTTGACCGTGTTCGCCTCCACCCCACGTATACACTTCTCCTGTTTCCGTAACTGCCGCCGTGTGGAAGCCTCCACACGCGACCTGCTTGACGCGTTTGCCCGCCAGCGCCTCTACGAAGCGCGCAACTGGTTGGTTTCGTTCTGAATTGTGTCCCAGACGTCCGAACTTGCCCTCTCCGAATGTGAAGACTTCTCCGAACTCGCTCAGTGCAGCAGTGTGGAAGCCACAGGCCGAAATCTGGACAATTGCTTTACCACGGAGTTCCTCCACCGGACAGGGCAGATACTGGTGGCCCTCTGTATCTCCATGGCCCGAGACACCGTTCTCCTTGTCTCCCCACGTGTACACGTCCTTATTCTCTAGCAGCACCACCGTGTGTCGACTTCCGCAGGCCACTTGCCGCACTTGCATGCCCTTGAGCGTCTCCACTAAGAATGGCGTCGAATGGCCTGTCTCATTGCCATGACCCAGTTTGCCGTACATGCCGCCACCCCACGTGTACAGATCGCCCGATACTGTGACGGCCGCTGTGTGGTAGCTGCCGCACGTGACCTGGCGAATGTTCTTGCCTCGCAGCTCCTCCACCAGACGCGGCACGAACTTCCATCCGTTGTCTCCGTGGCCCAGCCGTCCGTCGTCTCCGCGGCCCCAAGTGTACACCTCTCCCTCCTCTGACCAGCAACAGTTAGCGACTGCAGAATGGCAGGAACAAGTGCAAGTTTTACCTGTGAGCACGACGGTGTGACCGCTCCCGCAAGCGATCTGCACGATACGACGCTCAGCCAGCGCGTCGATGGCCACGGGGCGGTGCTGGTCACTGGTGTCCCCAAGCCCCAGCTGGCCGTCCTCGCCGCGGCCCCAGCTATAGACGGTCATTGCTTGGCGGACTGTCACGCTCTGCTAGTTGGAGACTGCGTCGCTTCCTTCCTCGCACGTTCGCCTGCTCGAAGGCAGTACAGTACATGTACCGGTGTTATGTCTGTAAAACGAATTACCTCTATAAATACTTTAAATATATATGATAAGAAAGCTCTTTAGAAGCAATTTCATTTGAATACCTCTATAGTTGCATAAGTTGTAACATACTGCTTTTAGGGAAACTACTGTACCACCATCTCAGTCTCCATAGTGAATACAAGTGAGAAAAGATGGTGAAATGACGTGGAATACACAGAAAACAGTACCGTATGGCCGGCGACAGGATCGAGAGCAACGCCGCCGCAGATGCTCCCTGGCACGCGCGTCTCGCGGCGCTGCTGACAGCCTCGGGTAAACACGAGAGCGCTGCAGGTCACTATCGTCGGGCATTACGCGGTCTGGAAGAGATGGCGTCCGAGGACAGCCCGGGGGACGAGGCGCAGCAGCGGAAGCGACGGCTCCAGTGGCAGTTCGAGCTCGCGGCGACGGAGGCCAAACGAGGGCGGCGAGAAGATGCCATCGCGCTATACCAGGAGATTCTGCAGACGAATCCTAACTGTGTCGAGGCGCAGGTGAATTTGGCGGCGCAGTTGGCGATTGCAGACGTCCGTCGACTAGAGGAGGCGCTAGAGCTTTGCATGCGGGCGCTGACGCTGCGTCCTGATTTGGCGGAAGCGCACTACAATCGCAACATGTTGCTGCGGAGACTGGGGCGTCAGAGTGAAGCTGTTAATATTTATTGGGATTGTTTAGTCCGTGATCTAGGTGCGAATAGTGTAAAGGGGAGCATGCCTCAAGAATTGGTTAGAGCTGTATTTCCTAACGATGAGGGTCGAGTTCCGCGGATGGATAAGCTCACTTGTACTGGCAGCGACACTTCGTGCAATCAAACGAGTCAAGATGATGGGGTTACGGTTGTCTGCGTCAAGTGGGGACCCAAGTACGGTGCTGAATATGTGAACAGGCTCTTCAATTCCGTCATGCGGCACTGTGGACAAGTGCAAGTGACGTTCGTTTGTCTGACTGACAATGCTGAGGCGATTGATCTTCACGAGAATATGAAGATTCTGCCGTTGGACGAAGGCTGGAGAGGGTGGTGGAACAAGTGTCAGCTCTTTTCGAGTTCGATATCAGCGAAATTTCGTGCTCTTGGGCACTCCCGCTGCATGTATTTGGATCTCGATACTGTTATTGTTGGGAATTTGGTTGATCTGTTAATGTGGTCGCCTGCGCTGGGTGTGCTGACGCTACTAAAGACGGATCAAATGACCAACGAACAGCGACCGGGAGGTTTCAACAGCAGCATCATGGTGTGGCATATCGGAAGCATCGAAGGCGTTCCCCCACTTCATTTCATACACACCTTCCTCCACACAAATTTCGACGCTGTCAGCAAATATATCTACAAGTTTGACCACTGGCTCGAGATGGCTCACCCAGAGGCGTGCTTTCTGGATGACGTATTTCCTGACCAGATCGTCGAGTATCGCAGTATTGACGAACGCGCTGAAGGGCCACCACCAAACACAGCCATCGTGTGCTTTCCGCTCATTCCAAAACCACATAAAGCCTCGGCATCCTGGGTAGTACAGCACTGGAAATAGCAAATGACCAAACATATTACAAAGTATCTGAATTGTACAGCACGGCAATCCATATCACGTGGGCCTGTTGGTGCCGTTCTATTCATCAGCCTCGCTGTCTACCTGTCCCATCCAATTTTGAATACTGATTCGCATTAAGCCTCACCATCATCGCGGACTTCAACAGACATCAGCGACAACAATCCGTTATCTTTCGGGGCGTGAGCAAGCTTTGCAAGCTTTTCATCCAGTGCCTTCATTGCACGCGCCCTGTCGATAAAAGTTAACTTTTAAGTTAAAAAAGCGTGACTTAACCTTTTCAAACTCTTACTTTCGGCGTTCAGCGACCGGATCATTCTTGATTTCCTGCGGTAACCACAAAAAAGATCCGAACGTTAGATTCCATATCTCCTCTCCTGAGTATTACAGGTCACGTCGTTTTCGCCGTACAGTGAGAATCGGAAGCATTTTCGGTTTCTGCGTTGCGCGGTTCTTAAAGAACCCGCAAAGCTTCACCACACTGAAGCAAAAGTTCGCGAGGGGCCCGACGAGCGGTCTGATGAAGCAGGGCAAAAGTTAGTGACACAACAATTAGCGCCAACCATGCTAGGCTACCGTAGCGAGTTTATAGCGCACGAATACATGTACTTACGTGCAGAAGTCAGGAAACAGCACGACCAGCGCAAACTCGTCCGATACATCACCAACTGTCTTGTCACGATTCTTATTGAGGAAGCGGAGGTAGTACCATCCAAAGTATCCTCCAAGCACCGAGAACGGTCCAGCGCTCACCAACATCAAACTAACTGCTGGGACAACAGTGGACGCCATGCCAGCCATGGTGCAAAGTGAAAAAACAATACACGCAGCAAGAGGATAGAACTGCAAACAAACCGCATTAGTGAAAGGACAAGCCCAAGTTCAGCATATCACGCAACGTACACGAAGCGGAAAGCCTGGAAACAGAGGTGCAGCCACGAACGGAGTTGGCTTCATGAAGGCCACCAGCAATGCCGTGATTCCACCTGTAAACCCCGAAAAGCTCGCCTCCCTACCAACAATAAACCGTAAGACCCCGGATCTTTTGTAAAAAAATATCAGCTGAAATATGCCAGTAGCTTGTCGTACAGGTAGATTGGGTTCCGGATAATGATGTAGAGCACGAAGAGGTTCACGAACAACACAACTGCCGCTGCAGCGTTGGCGAACAGCAGCAGTCGCATGAGGTTGAGAGCGCCGAGATCCGGCTCCACACGTTTGGCCAGTCCAAAGGCCAGTGGCAGCACGAACACTAGCTACAGACGCAGGTCGAGTCAACATTACCGAATGATCGTCTGCACAGTAGCTGCTCACCTGCACAATGTATGGATGATAGAATCCAGCGGTGACGTAGACCCACGGGCGAATGTGGCGCAGAATCACACTACGTCAAACAGAGAACCGGTACATTCAGTCAGTGACCAACCCTCGCCACCAGCACCCACTAACAACTCACTCTGCAACGGACAAGGCCAAGACGCCGTCCTTCTCCTCTCCAGGCGTGAAGATTGCGCCCACAAGCCACAGCAGCAGCATGCTCAGCACCAAACCCGTGGAGACTGGGAGCTGTCACAACAGACGTCGTTACTTAGCACCTCGTCTCTCCATCTCTAGACGCCAAACGCACCCGCATGATCACGTCGCCACTTTGAATTGTATTCTACATTCAAGCTTCGAACTTAACCGAATTCGTACTTAACTGCATCCAGTTCCGCGCGCTCAGCTTCAAACGAGATGCAAGGTCAAGATGAGCCACCGCCACCTCCGCCGCCCGTCGACACTCGCACCAAGTCTGCGGGTCCTCTGCGCGTCGGCGGCCGCGCTCCGACCTTCAGCGATCTCCGGTCCGGAGGCTTCTCGTCCCGCTCGTCTCTTCACGTGGCCACAGACGCCTCCGTCTTGAAGGACGTCGACCCGCTCTCGCCCAGGACGCGGCTGGAGATGGAGAAACAGCGCCAGGCACTCGCCAAGACCACGGGCCTTAACACTAGCACCGCCAACATCAGCAACACGACGCCCACCAATCACAGCAGCTCACGCAGCACGCCGCGCTCCTCGTCCTTCTACAGCACCACCAGCGGCGAGTTTTCACCCAGCGGTCGGCGCTCCACACTGCAAGCGCAACACTTGAACCCAGCCAGTGTCATGTCCCCACACAGAGCCATGCTCAGTCGTGTTGATAGTCTCTTAGGCTCACAGCCTTCGTCCACTGCGTCGTCTCAATTCGGAGGTATTTACGCTACGTCAACCAGTCCCTCGGCATCCGTGGCGACGTCTACACGGCCTTTCCATCGAGAACGAGGTGAGGAGCTGAGAGAACCGTCGAGTTGTGGAGCTGAGATACTGTATAACTCGCCTATTAGATTGAGACTAAGCAGTCGACAATGTTTAAGGATCTCGGCAGTAAAAGTCAGCCATCAGCACACGTCACACTTGCCACCACGACCGACGGGATCAGGACTAGCAGCTGGAATTGCACGTACTATACGACCATCGACTACTGTGCAGATTGACGCGAGCGGTGATGGATTAGATGGAGATGATGATCAAGTTTTTGTGCTGCAGAACACTACGCTACGCTCAGACTGTGCAGAAGTTCATTTTTCAGATGTGGTTTCGCTGTATTGCGTTGGTGGGAGCTGTAGAGGCCGATTCTTATCGATCGATGCTGCTACGCAGACTCTAACTACGAAGAAAGGACCTGTGATTTCGAACAGTGAGAAATGGAGAATCGTGAACCCTGTCACGGAAGGCCATGAAGAATATGCAGGAAGCAACCAAGACTCGTTCGTATCCGTGGACGTTGCTAGTAGACTATGGGGACAACAAAAAGCGATTGCAACGAGTGACAGTATTATGTTCAAGGTGAATACGGCGGATCTTTACCTGTCTGTACGCCCCGAACGATACAACCACGACGAGGCATCAGTTGCGCACTCTTCTATAGTTGTACTCAGCAAAGAGAATGACGGAATTAACGATACATTGCAAGTGTGGAAGGTTACAAAGTCGAATCTGCCTTACGATCCAGAATGGAATCGTGCGCGCCCTTATTTGACGGGTGAGGCGTTCGTATTACCTCAAATTAAGCGACACAACGCTGCAGACAACGGTGACTTGAATCTTGCTCCACTGTCCACATATCCTCCATCGGTTCAAGAATCCATTATTGTGGACGATTTGTTATACGTCCTCCTCGGAGTTGAAGGTCGTTACATTAAGCTGGCAGTCACAGAAACTCGTGGCGTTGATAGTGCCAAATCGACGCGCTCGTTCAAATTCGGACTGAATCAACCAGGGATGGATCCATCTCTCCTGACTTTAGCTTCGCGATGCTTATCCCTGGGAGAGTACTACCTGAAATTAATGTTGTACATCGAGCAATTTTCTCGCTACGAGTATGGTCAGGTAAGTCATGCACTTTGCGCTGCACTGAAAACGCTGATGAAGGAGTATAAAATAATGGTGGGGCAACTGGAATACCTAACGAGGTGTGGAGACGGAAACACTTCGTTTACCATCCAAAAGTTATGGTACAGCGTGCAGCCAAGCTTGCGAACAATGGAAATGCTAAGTTTGCTGGTGGATGCTTGCCGTAAAACAATTGGAGGTGGGTCGTTACTGACAGAGATTCAACGGATAATGTCCTCACTAGCAGGGGATTCAAACGCGCGCAAGGTGTTTTCTTTTCTGATGGAGCGCGCTAGTGTGCCGTATTTGAAAATGGTTGAACGGTGGATATACCACGGCGACTTAGTGGATCCATACGATGAGTTCATGATTAGACGAGATGACCAAGTGAGCAAAGAGGACGTACAAGATAACCCGTATTCCACATACTGGCAAAGTCGATACACCGTTCGTGCATCCCAAGTCCCGCTGTTTTTGTCACGTGTAGCTCTAAAAATCTTGACTGCGGGCAAATACCTGAATGTGTTCCGTACATGCAATCGTCAAGCTGATTGCCCATTTGCTGGTGAAATCATATTTTCCTCCAGCGAATCGTTATATGAAGACCTAATTGACAAGGCACATGCATTTGCGAGTCGGATGCTTCTGGATCTGTTTATGCTAGAGAACGACTTGCAGAACCGGTTAATTTCGCTGAAGCACTATTTCCTAATGGATCAGGGAGACTTCTTCGTTGACTTTATGGATGTCGCCGAAGTAGAACTTAAATTACGAGCTGATAAATTGTCACTACCTCGCTTGGAATCACTGCTCCACCTATCGCTTCAAACGTCAACGTGCTCGTCGGACCCATACAAGGATGACTTGCAGTGTTTCCTATCACCGCACAATCTCATCTCACACATGGAGGCTATTCATCAGCGCGCGCAGAAGGGACCAAGAGACTCGTTGACGACGTTCGAGTCTTCATCGATTGGTCATCCGGGCTATAAGGTCATCGACGCGTTCACTCTCGACTACAATGTAAAGTGGCCTCTGTCGCTCGTGATCTCATGTGGTGCGCTGACCAAATATCAAATGATATTCCGGCATATTTTCTTTTGCAAACACGTGGAGCGCCAACTTTGTGATGCTTGGATGAACCACCAAGCAACGAAAGAGCTGTCGTTGCGTGCTGCGCTTGGGCCGTCGTTCTGTCTACGACAGCGTATGCTACACTTTCAGCAGAACTTCGTCTACTACATGATGTTCGAAGTTATTTCGCCACGGTGGCACGATTTCCAGCAGCAGCTAACAACTTCAGGCACAGTGGACGATATCCTGGAGTTCCAGGGCGAGTTTCTTGATATTTGTTTGAAGGAGTGCTTGCTGACAGACCCAGATCTGCTGCGAGTTCTCACGAGGCTCATGACCGTGTGCATGACATTTGCAAATAGCATAGAAAGCTTCACGCGACCATACTTCCTGGACGAAGAGACAATAAAAGCTGAGCGTGAGGCAGAGCGAGATCGGCGAGCTGAGAAAAAGGCACGCGAAGATGCGGAAGTCGCTTTGGCGAGTTATCAGCGCCAGAAGGGAACCTTTGGTGGGAAGAAGAAAGGTGGCATGTTGAGGCGTCGGCAATCTTCTCAGGTTGATATGCGACGTACGCGTATCAAAGAATTGTCGGATGACGTTAAACGAGCGTTAACCGAACGAGAAGGTGACGAAGAGAACCCTTTCGTTCGGATGACGAATGACCTGGATATCCAGTTTGATTCGTTGCTGGGCGAATTCATGCAACAACTGTTACGGAGGTCCCTTTTGCAGGTGATGAAGATGCTTGGGTGTATGTTGTTGCCATCTGCTGACCTACTGTGCTGTCTTGTGACTGTACAGCAAAACTCTCACCTGTCGAACCTGTGCACGCGGCTCGACTACAATGGATTCTACACAAAATAGCTCGACAAGCGCACTTTCCATGAAAGGTCGCGCGACTCAAGATCCTGAATCCAATCTTTATTTGTTGCTGATGTACAAGTGATTGACTGTGTGTGTCCAGACCCCGCTGTTGACAGTGATGACAGAATGCAGGATAGCGCAATGCGCATGTGTGGTACTTGTTGTGTGCTTGCTTGCGCTACGAGCGGCAGCGAAACAACTGACCGTCCTGGTGCAGCCTCTCACATCCACAGCAGGAGAGCCTCTTTCAATCCAACCTGTGCTAGCGCTTACCGACGACAGCGGCAACATTCTTACAACAGAGAATAGCGGTTCAGTGTCTGTAGCTATTGGCAACAACCCGTCTCGTTTTGCTGTTATCTATCCAGTGGGAATTACCTTTCCTTTCGAAAGTGGCATTGCGCATTGCTCCGACCTGTACATCAATGAGGCAAATGTGGGCTTCACACTTGTATTTGCGTCGTACTATCATGGTGTGCGGGTCGAAACATCATCTTTTGACGTTATTATCGGTCCTAGATTCAGACTTGCCATTCTTGCAGATATTAGTACGGCGTATGGAGGCACGCCATTCTTGCCGCAGCCAACTGCAGGAGTCGTGGACAAAGGTGGCAATCTAGTGACGGCAGTAACGGAGGGTTCCGTGCGGATTCAAATCGAAGTTAATCCTGTTGAAGGTGTGCTACAGCCTGCAGCATTTCTTAATGTATCGATTGTTGGTGGTATTGCTCGGTTTCGCGGGACATTTATCGATTTAGCAGGATCGCCCTACCGGTTACGGTACAGTACGGATCTCGTACTGGTTGGCGGGACTACAGTGGTTACGAACCCATTCACGGTTGCATATGGTGCGTGCAGTAGGCTTGAGTTCAGCAGTATGCCGGGGGGTTCCACGGGTGGCAAGGCCTTTCTAATCCAACCTGTGCTGAGGCTCCTCGATTCTGGAGGAAACACTCTCGATGGGGATAGTTCCAGCATGATTCGTGTGACTATTGCTGCTAACCCGTCACTCGGCATACTTAGACCAAGTGACGGGCTTACCGTGAAAGTGCAAAGAGGTGTGGCTGTTTTCCGCGGCCTAAATATTGACAAGGCTGGGAATGGGTACTCGTTGCGGTTCACATTGTACACTAAAGTCGACGGCAAGAACGACTGGAAGAAATCTGGCATTTCTCAGACTTCAATGATATTCGACGTACTCATTGGAGACCCTGTGTCACTACTTTTGGAGCATGATATCTCGGATGGTGTTTTAGATGGCCAACCTAATGAAGAGCAGCCTATTGTAGCTTTGCTTGATGCTGGCGGCAACGTGGTTTCTTCGCTTGACACAGGAACTATCACGGCTTCCCTAGTTCCCAGTGCCTCAGTGAGTTCCAGTATTATTGTTGATACTTCAGCAGCCCCTCTTCTGACGATTCTAAATGTACTTGCGTTGATCAATTCGGCATTCCCGATGCCATATGGCGTCGGTGCACGCGTATCTGTCCAAGTGACGTTCTCGGATGAAGTATCAATAATAGGTGCTCCAACATTGGAGTTGGCATCTTCGGTTAGCAGAGCTGGTGCTAATGGGAAAGCTGTGGTGGTCCCAGCAACTACCGTGTGGTCTAGTACTTATGTTTTCGTATATGAAGTCGTGATCACAGATAACACACCAGACTTGGAATATGCATCCACAACAGCTCTATCACTGAATGGTGGTACGATTACGGACCGAAATGGCAAGACACCAATTCTCACGCTACCAGCACTAGGTAGTGCAAATTCTCTAGCCGGAACCAGCGCAGTGGTGATTGATACAACAGCTCCAGCCATCACATCCGTGTCTTGTTTGACTCCAGGTAATGGTGAATATGGCACAGGGCAGCAAATTAGTTTGAACGTGCAATTTTCACGGCCAGTAACAGTATACGGGAATCCACTGCTACCAATTGCACTCACGACTGTTGGAGGTGCTGGAGGAACGCGCAATGCTGTATTTTCAACTGGAAACAACACCAACATTTTGATATTTGTTTTCAATATCCAGAGCGGTGATGCAACCTCAAGACTGGATGCGACAGCAAGTATCAATGTCAATGGTGGGTTCATTAAACATTTTTCCCAGCGCCCGACAACCGACGCAATTGTTGCGATGTTTACGGTACCCGTGAAGCTCGCCACCGCAAATAACATTGTGATTGACACCACAATTCCCACGATTGATAAAACAGTGGGCGTTACGAGTGGCACGAGCAACGCTATCTATGCTCCTGGAGACGAGATAAAAATCTTAGTCACATTTACAAAGCCCGTATTAGTGACAGGATATCCGCGTCTTTTTCTCGAGACGGGTCCAATCAAACGACCTGCTGGCTACAGTACAGGAAGCGGATCGAAAGTACTGACATTTGTTTATCGAGTATCAGCTGGAGACACTACGATGAACACTTTCTTGAACTACCGTGATGACCAGGCTCTTAATCTCAATGGCGGCACCATTTCTCGTTCCCTCATTGGCTCCTCAGGAATTGTTGGCTCCTCTGCTGTGATATCATTGACAGCTACTACGCTTGCTGGCAAGTCCTTGGCAAACAATGCTCAGTTGACAATCGATGGACTCCCGCCAACTGTTACAAGAATCGGCGTATATGGACCTGCCATAACTGTTACCCGTGGCGGCGAAGTTGTGATTGGCATCAGTTTTTCGGCGCTTGTCACTGTTGATACCACAGAGGGAACCCCCTCGCTACAGTTGGCGGTGGGGAACTACAATCGTCAGGCAGTTTACAAATCTGGGAATGGAACTCAGTCCTTACTTTTTTCTTACATTGTGAATTTGGGAGATAACGCCCCGGATGGAGTGAACTACCGTTCAAGGTCGTCTCTAGTGCTTAATGGGGCAACAATCCGACGAACCTCAATGTCACCTACACTGGATGCGCACTTGACACTGCCAGATCCACCCTCACCATCTCTTAGCCCCCAGGTCATTGTCGATCGAGCATTGAGTTTTGCAACGACTATCACGACGCTGACAGCAGATGTTGCATCGGGGACCTATGGTACGGGACAGATCATCACTTTGTCTCTCACGTTTTCGGATGAAGTTGCAATATCTGGAACTGTGCCTCCATCACTAAAAATGAACACCGGTACGAGCCTCCTATATGCATCTGGTAGCTCTACGCGAACATTTATATTCATCTACATTGTTAAATATGGTGACATTTCCTTAGCACTGGATAAGTTTGATGACAGTGCAGTGGTGTGCACTGCTCCGAATTGTCAAATTATCAACTATAACGCGCGGAGTGTGGAGCTGTCACTTACAGGGATTAGTTTAACCCCTGCGACCATTGTTATTGATACGAGCCCACCTCAAGTAGTGAGCGTCTATGCGGTTACGACATCTCCGACAGTAAATGGCGGTATCTTTGTTGGTGGTGATATTATTGAAATCGTGATCAAAATGGACTTGGAGGTTTTCGTCGACCCCCCACCAAGTGTATACCCCCAAAAGGCTCCATTACTATTGCTGAATACTGTGAAGGGTGGGAAACCCGTTTTGTGTCAAGGTTACGCGAATAATGACCGACACTTATTACTGTTCAAGTACGTTGTGGAACTGGGAGATACGACTGCAGACCTGATGTACGTAGATAAAAATGCTTTGACACTGAACAGTGGTCAATCGTCAATTAAACGGTTTTCCACTACACCTACGACAAATGCAGTGCTGACACTGCCCGTACCAACACCACTTGGAGTGGCGCTAAGTGTGAACGGCAACAAGGTACCTACAGTCCTGAATGTCTACTCACCTACCGCGAATGGACTCTACCGATGTAGTGATCAGATCGCGTTGACTGTGTCCTTCAGCCAACATGTTATGGTGAAAGGATTTCCTTTCCTCTGGTTAGATATGGGTATGGCCGCACGCAAGGCGCTATATAGCAGCGGTAGCGGCACTACGAATCTCACATTCATTTACACGGTTCAAGAAGGAGATTATTCGGTGGATATGGAATATGTAGATCACCACTCTCTTGACTCGACCACTAGTCTCAGCGATATGATTCCAACAGCGATTCTGCTGCTCTCAACAAATCCAACGACGGTGGCTGATGTCACTCTTCCTTATCCCTTTACTCAGGGAAGCCTCGGATTCAACAGCAACCTCCAAGTGAACGGCCGCAAGCCGAGTATCATATCGACGCGCTTTGTGTCACCTGATGGTATTTACCAAGTCTCGCAAACAGTAGTGATGGAAGTGGTGTTCAGTTCGTGTGTGATGATTGATAGGGGTACACTAGGCGTGCACGGTCCGGCACCAAGACTACGATACCAGCCCAGTTTAGTGTCATCACTTTCAACTTCTGTTGCCACTACCATTACGCGATACGGTATTTATGTCAGTGGTAGTCCCGGTACAACGCTACGATTTGAGTACACGATCAAAACAGGAGATACGGCGTTTGGCCTAGACTATTCCAGCACAACAGCTCTGGAGTTGAATGGTGCCCGTATTTTAACATGTACTGCCAACGCGAATTCAACTCCAACGCAGAGAGTTGACTTGCACCTGAATCCTCCCGGAGGACAATTATTTGGTGTTACGATAATGCCTGTTATTTTTGGGAGGGCTACGTTCATTGATCTTATTGTGGATCGTCTTGGGTTTGATTATCGCGTGAAGTTTAGTACCCAGTATAGTCAAACTATGCTGGAAACCAGTACAGATTTCAACGTGCTTCCCTCCGCTGTCTATGGATTACGTAGCTCGCCCTATGCGAGTGGTGATCGACTGGGTACTAGTGTCGACGTGGATGGTGACACACTCGTGCTCGGCGGACCTGGCGCGAGTCAACCTGTTGCAGCAGTTCAAATTGTAACAGCTCTGGGAGATGCAACGACTTATGTCAATGAAATCCAAGTTCTTCAAACTACTGCGAAGCAGCAGCCAGCCGTGCAAATACTGACTAGCACGGCTGCGCCTGGCGAAACTATCGGCGGATTTTTCTATCTAAAACTTGGTTTTGTTGGACCAACGCGCCGCCTAGCATATGATACTGACTCCATTCAAATGAGTGTAGCCCTAGAAATGGATATGGGCTTTGGACTAGGAACAATAACCGTGACAAGGGAACCAAATACGTTTTGCGCCTGCAGCAATGGATATGTATGGCACATAACATTCTTATTTACTGAAGGCCCGCTTGATGCACTAACTGTGGACAGTAGTAGTCAACTTACGGGACGGGATGCAACTATTGGTGACGGAAGAAAAGGAAACACGGCAGTGATTTCTGTCCCCTCCACAACGCTTGGTGGTACCATGACGCTACAGCTTGGAAAATTCATCACGCGGAACATCAAGTATAATGTTGATGAAACGGAGCTGACAACCATTTTGACACAGGATTTATACCTAAATATCTGGAGCATTTCGCGCTCGCTACCTAGCTCAATGGACACCTACACATGGAGCATTACTTTTACAGCAAGTGACGCACTCTATGAAGTACCTCAACTGTTGCCTCAGGGTGTACTGTTGACTGGATATGGCTCGGGTTTGACTGTGCGCACAGAACGCGATGGTCAAGGTCGTTTGTTTGGGTTCTTTAGACTCCGCTTTCGGACGGATATGTTCCCGAACGATGAGACGGACGATATTCCAATTGGCGCGAGCGACCATGACGTTGAAGAAGCGCTGGAGAAACTCGTGTCGGTGAATGATGTTACTGTTGATCGCTCGACGTCAATGAACATCTATGGTGGATACTCGTGGACTATAACCTTCGTGCAGGTCAATACGAAGAACACATACGGACCTGTGGTCGATACATCGGGCAACTTACCTGGACTTATACCTGTCACAACGAAGCTGAAAGGGACTAATGCGCGTGTAATCGTGCAAGTTGGTGGCTATCAACCGTCTTCACTGACTGCTGATGGTTCTAGTACAAATGCAGGGTTACCAGGGGCTTTAGCAGGCATGGTTGCTGTTTTCACACGTGGTAACAACGTCTGGAAGCAACAGGGCGGTACGATTGGAGGACATGATACCCGAGGCGGTGATTTGTTTGGATCAAGTGTAAGTTTACAAGGCAGCACGATGCTTGTTGGCGCACCTGCTGCTGCCATCTTTGGTGATTTTGAGAAACAATCGTTTTTATGCGATGCAGACGGTGGGTACTTACGGATTGTTTTCAATGGGAAACCTTCCAATCCTGTTGCATTCAATGCAAATGTGCAAGATCTGCAATCTGCTATCGCCTCAGCAATGTCAGTAGATTACGGTGACGTCCAAATTGATACTTCATTCAACACGTTGTGCGCAGGGACAGAGATTAAATTTTCCTTACGAGCGGGAGACCATGGAGACAACTCAGGCAATATTCCAGACCTTGTTGTTGACTCAAGTGCATTGACTAAAGGTAGTCGTCCTGGAAGCGCTCAAATGCATGAATACTCAGCTGGCAGTTTTCGCAGCGATGGCGCAAGTGCTAAAGGAATGCAATGTGGTGCCACCTACGTATTTATTCGCGATAAGATACTAAACACTTGGTCGGAGTTTACGAAGTTTGCTCCACCGGTTGCGCAAATTGCTGATGTGGGTGAATATGGGTTCGCAGTTGCGCTGTCTGACCCATTCGCAGTTGTTGGAGCGCCCGGATCCTTTGACGACGAAGGTCGAGTATTTATTTATCAGTTCAACGGAGTAGACCAGTGGATGCTCTTCCAAACACTCAGTGCTGCGCCAAACGTGATGACAGTTGGTGATCGATTTGGAGCGTCTGTGGCGATTTCTGGGATCTTAACCACAACCGTGGTGGTCGGTGCCCCAGGATACGGCTCAAATAAGGGTGCTGTATTTGTGTTTGACCTGATCGGTGGCTACTTCAAAAGTAGACAAATGCTAATGCAAGCAATTCCGGAAATCCAGCCCGGAGATCGCTTCGGTAATGCGGTGGATTTGGACATGCTGTCTACTTATACGTTAGTCGTTGGTGCTCATCGACATACTTATCGCAGAGATGGTACAGTTGATGTAGTGGATAGTGGCTTCGTGCTTGTGTTTGTTCGGCGGAGCAGCAGTGACGTTTTATTCACGTTGCAGCAGGTTATCTACGGATCGGATACACGTATGCGCGATCGGTTTGGAACAAGTGTAGCGGTTGCAAAAGATACAATTATCGTTGGTGCACACGAGGTTTATAAGGGTGATCGCACGATTCGTAAGGAGGTTCAAGCTATTACTAGTAGCGTGTTGACAAGTGAGACCTCAACAACGATACAAGGTGGCTCTTTCGTGTTAAGTTTTCTTCGTTCTACTGCTGGGGAAGATCCCACAAAAGTGACAACTATGAGGCGGATGGAAACACGATCGATCGCGTACGACATCAGTCCGACCGGACTTCAGGATATTATACAAACAGATTTGGAGTTGTCGAACGTTATTGTACGTCGCGATGGACCAAGCGCGGCACAAGGATACACGTGGTATGTGACCTTTGCAGGCAGCACTGATGAAGTTCCACTCCTCGAGGTGGACGATACACAACTTAAGGGAGGTGAGGCCATAGCTAAATGTGTAAACAACTTGGCACCAGTACTTCGTGGTAATGCTTACATATTCACCCGGGATGCCAACGGAAAGTGGACGGAACAGGCATCAATTTTCCCACGTAAGAAGCAATATTTCGCTTGGTTTGGATCTTCTGTAGCGATTTACAAACGCACAGCAGTCATTGGAGCACCAAACCTGGACACCTACGTTACAGGTACAAATTCTGGAGGTGGATTTGTTGCTGATCTTGGTATTATGTCTCTACGCTTTTCGTCCAAGACCTACAGCGTGCTTGAAGGTGACAGTTTGGATGTGACCGTGCAACGGTGTAGTCGTCTTGAAAGCTTTTGTGCAGTCGATGTATCTGCTACCCCACAACTTTACATTGAGTACGACACTGGCGACGCTTTCTCTGACCGCCAATCCAAATCAACGTATGTTGCAGCCATTTCTAATATCGGCCCATATCGGAAATTGTCGAGCCTAGACGCTGCAGGCCAACAAGGGTCCGCATCGGTATTCCTTGCGAAAGATGTTATGGGTCAAGAACCATTTCCACAGGTGGGCAATGGACGATACCTCGCTGCTAATGCTGCCGGAACGGCCAATGGTCGGAACCAATTTTACGGTAGTAGCGAGCGACGATCGCTTTGGGTGGATGCAATGTTTGATTATGCTGGTACATCTGACTATTCATCAAGTTCCGGAGGGCTATTCTTTGACGGTGTGGACGATCTAACCCACACTTTCACTGTTCAAACAACAAGCGATTACGTCGTAGAGAACCCCGACGAGACTGTAATGATGCGTTTATCACTTCCTGGTATCTGGCCTAGCGTCACAGGAGATCTCTGGTCTATATTGATCATTAAGGATAATGGAGACGGCGGAAGCGGTGCGCGTTCGTATCTGTCACACCTAAATCCAGAGCTGGGTTTGGCCCAAGCACACAGTGACTTCAGCAAATCTGTAAGCATCTTTAGAGCAGGCAATGTTGCTGCTGTCGGAGCACCTCTCGAGATATCTGACGTTGGAGTGACATGTGGTGCTGTGCACTTCTTCGTTCGTCGTAGCGGACTTTGGGAGCATGATGCTACGGTCTTTCCATCGGATTGCGCCCCAGACATGAGGTTTGGGATATCCGTAGCAATTGACGGGAGTCTTGGCCCCGTTCGAGCTATCGTTGGTGCTCCTGGTGCCGATGCAGCGTACATTTATCTCTATCACAGAGATGGCCCAACTTCAGCTGCAAGATGGCTGCAGGAGACACGGCTCGATGAACCTACGCAACCCACTGGTGATATTAACCACAATTATGCAGATTCAAATGCTGTGACAATATTTGGTGACGTGGTGGTTGTTGGTGCCTCGGGTCTGGAAAGTGTATACGTTTATCATCGAGACATAGATGACATGTGGAAACTAGTATCAACTCTGCGTGCAAGTGATCGAGTGCAGTATCAGATCCTCGAACGCACCGTTGAACAAGCCTATGCATTTGGGCACGCCCTCGATATGGATCGGCGCACGATAATCGTTGGTGCTCCTTTCTCGGATGCAGGTACCTTCACCCCGCAACAATACCACACCACTGATTTGGACCACCGATTTTTCGGGAAAGGTGCTGCATACCTCTTCCATCTCCAGGCACAAGAACAACGGATTGCATTGCGTACTACCAACCCGCTAACCAGCGGCACATTCCGGCTAACAGCAACTCGTCGAGGTATTACAGGTATCACTCGCGTAATCAGCTATAGTGCCACGACGGTAGAAGTCAAGGCTGCATTGGAAGGAACGAATGGCCAAGACGGAGACGGAGCAACTATCGAGGCCTTGGGCTTTCAACTGCTTGAGGTTGGTCGTACAGGATCAGTTGATCAGGGATTCACGTGGAGCTTGACTTTCATTGGTGAAGTAGTATCCGTTCCAGTGATGACAGCTACTTGGTTCGGACACGGCTGTACTACGTGCAAGGCCTTCAGCAGTTCATTCATCACTGACCCTTCTCGACAAATTTTAATCACAGAGGTTGTTGCTATTGGTAATGGTTGGAGGCAGCAAACGAGGGTTACAGCTCCAGACGGCAACTCTGGTGATCAATTCGGTATTAGTGTGGGGATCAGCGGCGAACAGGCAATTATTGGTGCCGCCAGGTCTAGCGCTCTAACCACTACGACGTGGAATTTCGAAACAGGTGATCTAACGGGCTGGTTAACTACAGGAACGGCGTTTGACCAGCAGCCCACCTATGGTGATAATAGTTATGGACGCATCAATACATATCGACCGACACCAACCATAGGAGCGTCATCCCCAGGCCAGCGTGCCAACCACGAAGGTCGCTATTGGGTAGGCACGTTCGAGTCTCGTCCTGGAGCTGGAAAATCTACGACGGCGGCACAAGTGGCAGCTCAGATGTGTGCATTTGCAAATGAGGCATTGTGCCGTGCACCAAACTATAACCTCCCTAGCGCTAGTGCTACTGTGGGCACCACTCAAGGTGACGGCCCTCAAGGCACTCTAACATCTCTTCCGTTTACTATTGAGGGACAATGGATGTCGTTTCGCGTTGGAGGAGGTTGTGATATTCGGGTCGTGTATGTTGAACTCCTGATTGATGGTCAACCCGCTGCAGTTCCAGAATCGGTAGCTGCTGAGCAAATTGCAGTCGAAATTACTCCGGATGGCACCACTACTACATCAGCGGAGACCGTCCGACCTGTGACCACTACATCAAAACTTCGAGCCACAGGCCGCTGTCGGGAAAATATGCAAGAAATTACCTGGGACCTGGGCGCTTTTCAGAATCGCACAGCGCAGATCCGAGTTGTGGATGCATCTAGCAATTCGATTTGGGGCCATATCAACTTTGACGATGTGCGCTTTTCATGGGGAGCTACCCGAGTGGCGCAAACTTCAACATCTAATGCTGGTGCTGCCTACACGTTCCGCCGTCGCGCTCCAGGACAGCAATTTCCGACTGCCAAATGTGAAGGCAGGAATCGGTGGACTTGCGAATGGGAGTTCCAAGCACGTCTATCTTCCAGTGATAAGCGCAGTGAAGATCTTTTTGGGGCTAGTGTGGCAGTCGACGATATCCTAGGCGTCGCAGTCATTGCTGCGCCTGGACAGCGTGGTGTCGACGCTAACAACACAATCGATCGTGTGCTGACCGATGGCCTTGATGTAAGCACGGAAGGACTTGGTGCGATGGAAGGAGTGGGGAGTGTATACGTCTTCCGTCGCTCGGATGAAGTACGCGATGGCGCAGGCGTGTTGCTACGCACGCCCAAGTGGGCTCCAAAGGAAGTGGTAAAGTTGCAGTATCCTCAAAAGCAGCGCCAGTCTCACTATGGTGCTGCAGTCGATCTGGACGGCAGTGATTTGGTGGTGGGTGCGCCGGGCATTTCAATATCTCCCGTTTTGCCACAGTCCGGCCGAGCATTTGTGTACGATTTGGCGGTAGTGTGTGTCAAGTTCACAAACCCTTGGTTTTCTTGTATCGAGGGCAACCCCGATGGTCTCGTGGGTCTCACACTATCACGATCAGCAGCAACTAGTAATTTGACCCGACCACTTACTATTGGATATGCCACGGAGGACCGCTCCGCTATCGGTGTGGACGCTTTGAGGTTTGCGGCCTGCATGAAAATACCATCAACGCAACGGAAGGACTGCGGCGACTACCTGCAGGTGGCGGGTGAAGTGACATTTGCAGCTGGGGAAACTTCCAAGTTGGTGACGGTCCCTATCATGGATGACAATTGTTTGGAGCAATGGGAAGAACACTTTGTCGTGCGGTTGAACGTTCCTGGCGGCGAACCTTTGCTCGGCGAAGACTTTATCGCTCGGGTGCGAATAGACGATGACGACTTCAACAGCGACCCATGTTGACACGGTATACAAAGGGCCAACGGGTAAACACACGAATGAATGGTTTCAGGCGGGGTGGTGTGCCAAGCTATAAGGGTTTATAACCATGCTGTTTCATGCCGCTGCAATGCAGCCTGTATGGCCTTATCGAATCTGTGCACGAAGCAAATGGAATGCGAGCCAGTACTGGTTTTTCGGTCCAGACGAGCAGAGTGCATAGAGAATCGTATGGCTTCACACGAATGATAAAGGCGCTCGAGCTTCAGTTCCAGATCACTCACTCGTCGATCAGTGAAAGCAGGAGTCACCTCGAAGCTTTGGCATGGGCTCGCACTGCTCCAAAGTGTCTGCGACGGCGGCTATTGACGCGCCAGAAAAGGAACTCGGCCCGATGGACTTGTGCACGACAATGAAGACGAGTCTGCCTATCGGCACTCGGCGTCGAACTACTCTAAAGAAGTCCTCCAACTGCTTTTCGAGCGTCGATGCCGTGAACTGGATGCTTGAGCACAAACAGGCGAGGGACAAGAGTGAGGCCGGACGCAAATGTCAAACATTGCTCACTCGAGGTTTGATCGAGCAGGTGGATGGACCCGCTGAGTTTGAGTACGACGCCAAGCGGTTCTATCGCTTCAAAACGGCAGTCGCGTACTAGAAAGCAAGTTTTCAAGCGGTTTCAATAACATAAGTCCTCCACGCACCCTGTAGAGATGCAGTTACAAGTTGCGATGCCATTGCTATCACAACAAATGAGCACCCAACACACAGCATTGATTAACAAGTTAGAAGAGCGCCATCAAGTATTGATCAGTATGTTAGAGAAATCACAGCAACAACTTACTTCACTGCTACATGGCGAGGTCTCTCTCCGACTTCTCCCAGTTCCTGCTGCATCCGATACAAATACTGATGCTCCAGGCTCTGTTAGTTTGTCTGATGCAAATTCTAACACCGATCAACAGCAACTGTCTTTACGTCCAGGAGCCATCCCGCAGTATTCAATGAACCGTAAAATCACATCTGTTCGAGAATTATGGGAGGAATGGCATCACGGTTTGATGCATCAGCCTTCTGTCGAGTACCTGGAGACAAAATATGGAACTAAATGGAGATCATCAACTAAAGAATCCAAATTTTTCTCTAGGCGTTATTAGTGGTCGCCAACTCTGGCAGCAGCAACAAAATACTTTTTGTTATGAAATGGTTTCACATTATTGGTTGAAAAAAACTTGAGTTCCTGCGACGAAATCGACACAGGACGGCGTATTTTAGATGGCTAGCAAAATCAGAGTTGGATCAAAATATATGATTTGTGCTTTCGTCACAAAGACTCAAATTACAAATCTTTTTGCTACTACTTTAACCTCGTTACAAAGACACAAATGTACAAACTGAAGCTTTAGTTCAGCTTTGATTTTGGTTGCTATCTTTTTCGCAACGTCACTAATTCCAGCCTTATCCATCATTCAGAAAAGTGACAGGTGTCTGACCAGCTACGCTAAAATCACTTTCCAACTTCCCACAATAGTGGTCGCCAACTCTGGCAGCAGCAACAAAAAACTTTTTTGTTATGAAATGGTTTCACATGAATGGTTGAAAAAACTTGAGTTCCTGCGACGAAATCGACACAGGACGGCGTATTTTTTTTAGTAGCAGCAAGACAATATTTTTTCGTTTGTATTCCAGAGCCCTGTAGTCAGGCGATGTGGTCGCTGGAACTATGTTCGCACGAACAACTTGTGCAACGTGGAGCTTATCACTGCAGCTGCAAACAGAGACGAGGTGCTGGAATGGTTGATGAGCAAGACTGCCCAGTCAAATGCGAGCTTGTGAGTGATTACTTGGTAGCAAGTTGTGACTGTAAAAATTCACACACTACCATTGGATGCGTGGATCCGATGTCGACTTGCAAGTGGAAACAGTGCAAGAAAGTTGCCAAGAATGAATCCGAAGGAGGCGTACTCCTACTCTGCTCGAACACCCCGAAATGTGAGAACAAAATTCACCAGGTCTGCCTAACTGATCTTTTGGCACACTTCGGCGACAGCGAAGGTGTGTCCACTGCCGTATGTGGAAAGAGATGCTTCAATGCAGTCAGCGAAGGTGTGACCACTGCCGTATGTGGAAAAAGATGCTTCAATGCAGTGAAGAAAGCTGTGAAAGAAGCGGACAATCCGCAACAGGTTGTCAAGAAGCGTGTGGCTTGGCATAACGAAGGACCGACACCAAGTATTAGTTCGGTTAGTTGTTTAATTGACTGGATGACTACGGGATACAACTACAGCCGATATCGCGGAGGGGAATCCCAGAATGGCGAGACTAAAGCTACAATTGCCGGCGAAGTTCTCCGTTTCATTGCATCGTGTGGAGTTACTACTTCACGAACTGCAAAGGATATCCAAACCAAAATTGCTAGCCTCGAGCAGTCTTTCAAGAGTGCACAAGATTGGCTTTGTGCAACAGGACAAGGCGTAGAAGACGAGAAGTGTCTTCGGGAAGCTATAACTATGCTCTGTCCATATTACTACAACCTATACGATATCAGGATGGATCGAGACAGCACGAGTCCATTGATGTTGAACACAGACAACATCGATTCGAATAATGAGAGTATCGACGACGATGATTCATCTTCTGAAACGTCCGAAACGGACAACACAATTGCGAGTGTAGGGTAGCCAACGAGGTAATCGACTAGAGTCGAAGGAGTGGTGTGAGCTCTGAGTCAACAACGCGAGTGCGTCCAATAGTGACAACTGCGTTAAAAGAATCCACAATGGCAAATAGTACGCCGAGCTCAAATAAACCAACCAGTGGAACGAAACGTGGATCAAGTAACCCGCGATCTATTGGATCTTCCAGCAAAAAAATAAAGGCGCATCGATAAGTTGATGGCTACTTACCCTCTCGCGGCTCTGAAAAAGAAGCAACTGGCACAAGACCAAGAATACCAGCAGCAAACACTGAAGCTAGAACGTGAAAAGGCATCTGCTGTTGCGACGGAGATTGAAGCTCGCGTAGCCGAATCAACAGCACGAACACTGCATTTACGCGCACAGACTGAACTGTGCGAGATGGATCGCAAGGTAACCTTCTTCGAGAACGGCAGAAGCTCCGCCAAGAAGGCGTTCCTTCTTATGAGATTGACCTGCTTCTCTCTCCTAACCTCGGATCTCTAGTAGGTAGTTGAATAATTGTTTGCAGCGTTCGTCACCTCGACCGGACCGACCAATAGGTAGATTGAGTTCGTCATCTGCATCTAATCCGTTACCATTTGCAATAATATCTTTCTTCCACTTGTCTGGTATCGGCTCGAAAATCAACAGATTGTGCAGGAAAAACGCACAAGTATCCAAGCGAATTAACCTCTTCATGCTTTTCTTACCGGAAAGCTTGATGCCTATTCCTCGGAGATACTGAAATCTTGTCTTTGCCAAACCGATACAATGTTCGGTCTTAATCCGAGCTTTAGCTAACTTGGTATTGAAGTATTTGCGGTGAGCATCAAGTTCACTTCTTGGTGGCTTTTTAAAGGCAGGAATCATATTTGGTGAAGGCTGGAATGCTGAGTCGCCCAAACGATATTGGTTATGCGTGCAGAAAGTGTCAGGATTCCTATATATCGTGCTTGTAGTCCATACACGATTATCGTGGACGCTTCCTGGCCAGCCAACTACAAAATCCATAATGCTCTAATTCGAGCCACATCATCACAAATAACAAGGGCATTGAGAGAATAACCACCTTTCCTCGAAAAATAGTCTTCTCCATTCCTTTTAGGCTTGAATTCCAGAAGTAGAAGCGTGCCGTCCACGAGACCAATACAATTAACAAAAGCATACTTCTCTTGAATACGAGCAGCAATCATTTGACGCTCTTCATTGTCAGGCCAGGTGATGGTACTGTCACGTAATTTTAGTAGGGCGTGACACGCACGCCACACGTAGTTCTTGACAGAACCTTTACCGATCCCGAAGAAGTGAGCCAGCTTCGGCGAAGTGTTTTCATATCCGAAACTCCCGAGGAACTTCAGCAAAATCAACACGTGCAATGTGGGACCACCGCGAAATTCTCGTCGGCCTTTAGGTTTGAAAACAGGGTCTTCACGAACAAGGTTCACAAGAGCGGCAAAAGCACCTCGACTCATGCGAAAATGACCAATAAATTCCTCATTATTGAATTCCCCGTTCGCGTCCAGGAATGTGTTCCATTTGTCCTTGCGCTTCCGATATTTATTGCTGCGGAAAGTATAACGCGTACAATTAACGTGCTCGTGCTCATGAAGTAGCTCAAGTTGATCGTCGATTTCGTCTTCGAAACCATCGTCGTCCTTAAGCAAATATCGTACAGAAGCCGAATGTCTACGGGAAACGAGAGTCCGTTGAAGAATGTTCAGGGTACACTTCTGCTTGCTTGTGCGGGGCATTTGGACTTGAAATTTGCGCGCGAAAAGGGAGCACACGAAGGATACGCTTATTGACGTACGTGGTCCTACATCTTACTCATAAACATCGTAGTTGTTGCTGTGCGAGAGATTTTGGGGTCGTCAAATATGTGGCGATATCATTGGCTAAAATAATGATATTTTAAGCGACACGTAAAACAAAATTTTGTTGCTGCTGCCAGAGTTGGCGACCACTAATGTAATATTGTCAAGTACGTACGACATTTGGTAGCTCATAGTCTCTCAGTAGATCTAGTGCGATGCAGGTCTGATTTTCCTCACGGTCAAGCTCCATCGGACGTCCCGTTGGCAGCGTGGAGGACAACAGCGAAATCTTCACTAAAAGAAATCAAGGCAGTAATCCTTTCACGGCAGCTATCCGGCTCTAGAGACAAGGTGCTCAACCAAGCGAGGTTGCCTGAAAACTTATGGAAAAAATTACGAGAAGCAGTGTCATCGAAAAACAACAAGACCTCAGAACAGAAACAACTGAATATCAGGCAGAGCCTCCAGCGATACCAGGACTCTATATTTTCAAAGTAAACACAAATAGATGACCTCTTTAACACTCACGATCAAGGTCCTGCGAGAACATATCGACCAATTCAAGGTCACGAATATTTTCTCCGCGCAGTAGACCGTAATGAGAAACAAAAAAAGCTGCTCTTCCACGAAGGTCATCCAAATCTAAGAAAGAGTCGCAAATCTGGCGGAACTGAACTTCGGACTGATAGCCATCGAGAAGAAAGCCAACACCACGGTCCTGATAGTTTGGTTTTTGTTGCCGTGGCTTGAGATTGTACGTTCCTTATCAACTGCTTGACTTGAGGAGAACGAGGATGTTCGGTCGAGTTGATGCGTAATGCGACTTGCTGGTTATATAAATCGACGATCGCATTGACATACCCACACACGGTTGAGCCTCCAATAATCGAGCCTTTTTTCTTTTTAGATTCACGACCTACAACTCGCTCTGTCAAAAAGAGGTGGAGCTTCCCTTTGGTGACTGTTCCTCCATCGCAAAACTGATGTTCATTGCACCAGTCCACAAATTCACCTTGATATTCTGTATATTTCCGTTTTGTGTTGACTGGGCGATTGTTTAAGGTAGTGCAAAGTGTAGCTCACTCGCTTTCTTCAATACTCACTTGAACGGCGCTGTCACTTAAGTGCTGACTAACGGAAAGAGTGCACGAGGCGAGCGTCTAACGCAAAGACACCAACTTGTTGTTAACTGGGGAAATCTGAGACTGAAGACTGCCTTCGCAGTTCTTCACTTCGTGCGCATTCACATGTGCCGCACTTTCTATCATCATTCTGACTTACTTGATGTTCTCGATCTTCTGCTACTTGAGTGCGCTTTCTGACATGCCCTCCTCCGGAGTCAGAGTCTTTAGAATATGCTCCTTGGTCATGCCGATCATGTCGTTCAGCTTCTCGAAACGGTCGCTTGCTAGCGGCTTCGTCCTTACATCGACGGGTTGTCGTCGATCTTCACCTTCCATAACTTTACCGTCTTCTTGGTAACTTGGTCGCGGACGTAGTGCCATCGTAGCTCAATATAGCGTGTCCGGTGACTATACGTGGGATTTGTAGCCACCACAAACACTCCCTGATTGTCGATTCCGAGCTGGAACCGAACCGCCAATTGCGAGAAAACTTCAATCAGTACATTCCGGAGACCTTCTCCTTCCATGCATGCCTCACATGCTGCTACGTGTTCCGCCTCGGAGGTCGACTGTGCTACGATTGTCTGGCGTCTGGACGCCCAGGACACGGCGCCGCCTGCCATGCAATGCACGTAGCCAGTCACGCTTTTGCGAGTATCAGGGTCGTTGTCCCAGTCCGAGTCAAAGAAGCCGTCGATCACCAAAGTGTCGGCCGCCTTGGCATTTTTATCAGTAGAGTAGACAATCCCGAGACTTTTGGTACCGACCAGGCACCGCAGCACTCTTTTAGCAGCCCCGATGTATTGATGTGTCGGGCTCTGCACGTATCTACTGAGCTGTCCAACGATGTAGGCGATATCCGGCCGAGTACACGTTGCCAGATACATCAAAGCACCGATGAGCTCTCGATATGGGAAGGTCTTCCCACGCACCGGCACTTGCTTGCGCTGGGCTGTGTCTGCATCGTTCACAGTGAGTCTCATCTTGATCTCCATCGGAATTCTACTTGGGTGAGCACTGCCAAAGTTGAATCGGTCGATTATCTCTTCACAGTATCTGGTCTGGTGTATCTTAATTGAATTTTCCTTCTGTTCAACCTCCACACCCAAATACCTGCTCAAACAACCTTGGTCCTTCAAACCGTAGTTCTCGTCCAGTTTGCTAAACATCGTCTCTTCGAAAATCATATCTCTCGTTGCGTAAAGAATGCCATCGACATATAGTAGGACAATTGCAAATACACCGTCACGACTGTAATACTACAGACAGGGTTCAGTACTGCACTGCTGGAAACCGTAGTTGGTGAACCAGTTGTTCACTTCGGTATTCCACTCGTATAGCGATTTGTTGATCACATAGACCTTTCCATCCATTTCGCACGGGTAGCCTTCTAATAATTCTAGGTACTGTTTGATTTCCAACAACGCATTCAAGTAAGCGGTGTTGATATCACCCTGGAAAATGGGCAGTTGTAGCAACACGCATACTGCCACAAACAAGCGAAATGTCGCCATGCGCGCCACGGGACTGAACGTTTCTACAAAATCTATCCCAGGCCGCTGCTCTGCTTGTCGCCACGAGCTAAGATTCTTGCTCTAAAGCGGGTAACACTTCCTAGATGGTCGGTCTTTACGTCGTAGACCCACATAGTCTTGATAGCTTTGCTTCGTTTTGGCATCTCACTTCTGAAAATCGTCCGCGAGACACCCTTGCCCTTGAGCACTGCCATCTCTGCATCCATTGCTTCCTGTCAATGCCTCGCATACTTCGATCTCATGGCCTATCGGTACGTCCTTGGCACCTTGACGTCGCTCACAAGTATGCCGCCATTTCCTCGACGGTTGGCACGAAACGCTTTGAACGCAGAGTTCACTTCATAGTCTTCAAACCGTTCAGGTTGACGTCGCTCATGCCATTGACGAAGGCCAGGATATCGTAGGGTTGCCGTTGTTTGCTTGGTATCCACCTTGTTGCGCTTTCGCTCTCTGTTCCGCCGAACTTCGTGTCGTGTAGGACACGATAGAATTCTCACGTTCGGGTGAGTTCCTACCAACAACACACACTTCCCCGCAAGGGTTAGTGATTTGTTGGATCAATACCTGAAGACCCGGAACGATCCCTTACACCTGATTGGACTAGCCTCTGTGTACCCCGGGTTGCCTTCGGTCAACCCTTAAGAAACCTACCTAGCCACGAACAAGGACTAGGAGGTATATTTAGCGCTTGCGCGCGAACCCACTGCAGTCTGTGGTGGAGCGGGATCAGCAAAATCTGTGAAGATGCTGGATCCG
>NBNE01000171.1:0-34719 GCA_002215365.1 Phytophthora megakarya
AATATAAATTACAAATAGCGTATGTAAAATGCTGAGCTGTTGAAATTAATTAATTTCGTACACGTATTCTAAAACCTAGTCATAGCGCATTTTTCCAACACGTGACATCTGGGATTGCATCCACACTGTGGACTCTAGACGCTTGCTCATGGCCCCGACTGGAGCTGCTGCTGCCGCTGCGGCGGCGGCCTCGATCGCCTCTGGAATGACGCGCGTGACGCTGACCCCTGCGCCGCCAGGGGCTCTCGCTTGCCAACGAGACTCGTCCCTGCGCTCGCTTCGAACGACTGTGCACAAGTGTCTGGAGCGGGTGGTGCCGGCGACCAAGAAGACCAAGGCCCAGCGCTTCTACGAGGTGGAGCTGCATGACACAGGTGCGTAGCGATTGGCTATTGGAAATCCAGGATTGCAGGTACGCACCCTGATTTGTTGCTAATGATTATGGCGCAGTGCTCTTCCCCGAAGGCGGTGGTCAACCTTGGGATACCGGCACTATCGACAGTGCACCGGTGGATCAAGTTTACGTGAAGGACGGTCGCTGTTTGCACCGCGTTCCTGTGAAGGATGGCGCCCACGATCCGTTCTCGGAGGGACAAGAAGTGGTTGCCAGTGTGGATTGGACTCGTCGTCTAGACCACATGCAACAACACTCGGCGCAGCATCTCTTCAGTGCAGTTGCAGAGAAGTATGGATATGATACAACTACGTGGTCGCTTGGTGAAGAGCGCTGCAATGTAGAACTCGTGCCGATGAATGCGGAAGCTGCAACTGCAGAGAAGGAGAAGAATGTGATTCCTGCTGAAGTGCTGCAGAAGATCGAAGAGGAAGTGAATGAAGCCATCGCGGCAGGGTTGGCCATGACTCCTTCATTTGCCAAACCAGGGACGGATGAATGGGACAAGATCGCAGCCAAGTTTGACCCTGGACAAATGCCCAAGGCCATGCGAATTGTGACCATCGACGGTTTGGATGTGAACCCGTGCTGCGGCACGCATGTCCAAAATCTGGCACAGCTTCGATCGCTGCGTGTACTCAACACGGAATATGCACGCGGGGCTTCTCGCGTTTGGTTTGTTGCTGGTGACCGAGTAAACCGCGAGTTTTCACGAATGTGAGTGTTGTGCCATTTGATGAAAAATGACGAGAGGTTAGCTAACAAGTTTAATGCCGTGTCCACACTATTAACGATTCAGGTTGAAAAGCGAGCATGCGATGATAAAACTGCTGAGCAGTGCACCGGACGATCACGCATCTCGAGTGGAGAAGCTGCTGCAGTTCCAAAAGAGCGCAACGAAAGAGCTTAAAAATCTGCAGAAAGAGCTTGCAACTTCTGTTGCGCGTGACCTGGTGGCGCGAATCTGTGACGGAGTCGTAACTTACCATCGAGACGAAGGTGACCTAGGCTTCTTACAGACGTTGCTGGGTCGGCTGGGTGACGCGAAAAATGATGCAGTGTTCGTTCTAACGGCTGGTGAGGTGCGAGGTGAAGGTCTTTTCCTCATTGCTGGGCCTTCAGAGCTCATCACCGCTCATGGGCGCTCTGTGCTTCCCCTCATTGACGGAAAGGGTGGTGGTGGCAAGAACGGTATTATCCAAGGCAAAGCAAAGGGGCTGTCAAAGGTTGATACCCTAGTAGCAAAACTCCAGGAATTGCGATCACAGCAATAGTATGTTCATAAGTTCAGACAATCCCCTGGGAATCCTAGGCTATGCGTGAATCCTGATGGAGGATACGCTGGTCCGGGTGAAATACACAACCTGTAACTTCAAGAACTCTCAAGTGTGTTTTGTAGTTGGGTGTGGTAATACATGTACTGTAGAGCAGGCAGGTTTGTATCAAGACTGGTGCATGTATTATATATCTGGTACTAAGTTGCTGGTCACAACGGTGAGAGTACCTTTTGCTCATAAAGAGCAGGAGTACCTGTAACAAGCTACCAAGCACTAGCAGTTCGACCGAAAGGACGCGAAAGTAGAATTTGATTGGTTAGCGATGTTGAAGTCGAGGAGTGACTCGTGGCATTACACGATTGCAGCACAATGAACCAAGACGACGACAACATCCAAGGTGAAGATCAAGACGATATAACTTCCACGTTGAATGGTGACGAGGGCCAACAACCCGATGAAGATTCCAATATTCGCATCTTTTTGCGTGTCAAGCCGTCTAGAAAACCCTCAGGATTTTTCTCGTGGGATGAAGACTCCAACATGATGAAGTACGATATCCCCAAAGATATAGCGGCTGGACTCATCAACAACTCCCGTACGTCATACAAGTTCCGGTTTGACTCGGTCATTGGCATGGATGCGAGGCAAGAAGAAGTGTTCGACCGAGTTGGTCGTCCATGTGTGGAGAGTGCGCTACATGGTTTTAACTCGACTGTTTTCGCTTACGGTCAGACTGGGTCAGGTAAAACCTTCACTATTACAGGTGGAGCAGAGAGATACGAAGACCGAGGTCTGATTCCACGTGCTTTGTCGTTGATTTTCGACCGGATGCGCAGCAACAGTCAGGAGCAGATCATCGCACAGATTTCGTACCTTGAAATTTACAACAATCAGGGCTACGATCTGTTGGATCCCAATCACGAAGCAACCAAATCGTTGGACGATCTGCCTCGGGTCGCGATGTTAGAAGACGAAGACGGAAATTGTCACTTGCGAAATTTGTCCATGCACCCAGTGACGACGGAGGAGGACGCACTCAATTTGCTTTTTCTAGGAGACACCAACCGCGCTGTCAGTGAGACGGCTATGAACTTGGCGTCTTCGCGTTCTCATTGTATTTTCACGGTATCGCTGGAAACGAGGAAAGTGGGGAGTGAAGTTGTGCTGCGTTCGAAGTTGCATCTCGTAGATCTTGCAGGGTCCGAGCGAGCTCATAAGACAGGAGCAAAAGGCCAGCTACTGCGTGAAGCCGCGTACATTAATACGAGCCTGCACTACCTTGAGATGGTCATCGTGGCATTGCACGAGAAAACCACAAAAGGTAGAACGCATATTCCGTATCGTAACTCGATGATGACTTCAGTGCTGCGTGATTCACTCGGTGGAAATTGTAAGACTGTCATGGTGGCGACTGTGAGCCCCGAGAAAGATCAAACCGATGTAAGTACGGGTGCTTGTACGTTATGTGGAGAAAATTCTAATCGCTTGAGCTGTTTGTGACTAGGAATCCGTTTCAACATGTAGATTTGCCCAGCGAGTAGCACGAGTGAAGAACGATGCCCATCTGAACGAGGAGGTTGATCCAGCAGTGATCATCCGTCAGCTCAATGCTCGAGTCGCTAGTCTTGAGGAAGAACTAGCCATTCTCAAGGGTGATGTGGTATGTAAAACTCTGTAATAGGTTCAAGATGTGGCAATCTAACCAAAATATGACGTTTGTGTCGAAAGAACGAAGGTGCAGAGCTAAAGGAATACGAAATCGACAAACTACGGCAAAAGTGTTTAAACTTTGTGAACGACTCGGAGCCGAACTCTCACTTGGCAATGGGCGAATTCACTTACACAAAGATGAAAATGTGTTTTGATATTCTCAAGAGTATGGCAAACGCCGCAGGGGTTGCGGCAGCGTCTGGTAGTGGTGGTGCAGGGCCTAGCGGTGTAAAGCTGATATCTGCTGGTAATGGCGGCAATAACCAAGAACTGGACCAGCGTGTGAACGAACTTGAACAGCTCGTGCAGCAGCGCGACAATGAGATCGCTATAATGGTCAACATGATTCGAAAGGAACACGGTACTTCGGTTCCAGCAGAGCTACTATCACGAGAGTTTGTTGAATATACCAGTAACCAAGATGAACACCACGGTGTAAAGCCTCAGAAGAGCCAAGCTGGGCCTAAGAAACAGCCCGGTGACTACACATCCACGTTCGTCGTCGATCCGGAAGTGCTAGAGGATCCTACTAAGGCATTTGAAGCATTCAAGGCGCAATATCCAAAGAATGACGCGATACGAGACAACAAAGTCGCACTCAAATGCAAGTACGATGCAGCAAAAGCTCTGGCAAGCGAAGTGAACGATGCCCGTAACCAGATCAAAGCATTAACGTTAAAGATTGAGAAGCTTCGAAAGCAACAGGCAATAGCAGACGAAGGACTTCTGGCTGCTGGAGAAAATGGTGCTTCGAGTTCGGATTCAGCAGCAGCGGCCAAGGCTCGAGCAGAATTCGAAACGACAGAGAAAAAGCTCAAAGAGCAAATCGATACGCACAAAACTGTTTACAAGAAAGGTTTCAATGAACTCAGTGAATTGAAGAAGGAGATCCAGCACATCCAGAAAATGCTTGAAATGGGGCGCATCAAGTTGCAAAAAGACTTTGACTTGTGGTACCAACGTCAGGGTAAAGGTGCGTTATTGACGGAGGCTCTGTTGGCGCAGGCTAAACCAGAGACGAATAAATCTGGTGGTAGTATGAACCAAAGCTCTGAAATGTCGGAACCGTACAAGTTGAGATCACACCGACCCGAAGGTGTTTCACGGAAATTACCATCTTGGGAATTCGAGTCGAAGGCGTCACGAGATGTAAAGAGGTCATCGGCGGTTAGACAGAGCACATCAAGGTGAGCGTGAGTGGGTTTACACTTATCTGACGTGACACTGAATTGTTTGAATTGTTTACTGTGGTAGCACGGTCGAAGAAGACGTATCGGGATTTTATGAAGCACTAGATATTCTCAAGCGCCGCAACAACACTAGGAAGTGAAGTTAGGTTAGCAGTAGTGTAACTCAAATATCACAACTTTTGTAGTTCGTGTCATGGTAAAACAAAGGAGTCCAAGCAACAGCTCGAGGGCATCCAACGAATATACGGGCCCAGATGTGTATTTGTTCTAAAGATGCAAAGCAGAGCTTCATCTAACCTCGTGTTTTGCTGCCACAGCCTAAATCATCAGTCTGTGGCTTACATCATGGTGTACCCGCGGCGACGAGCCGTGTACACCTTGTAGGCGGTGACGACCAGTCCCACCACCATAGCAATGCCGATGACAGTCAAGAAGGAGCAACGCGCGTAACCATAGTTACCTTCCACACCAGTTTCCTGCGCAAGTGCTGAACCTTGATCCAGAGTTGGCTTGTTGTAGTTGCAGATAGTCTCCCAGGTGCCGGTACTGGCAATGTGGCTCGTAATAATATGGTTGAACTCATCCAGTGGGCAATCTGCAACTGAGCACTTCGTCAGTTTGATCTGCTCACGCTCAGTGTAAGGCGACCACATGTACATTCGAACAAAGTACGCTTCGTTCGCGTCCGGTTTCTTCTGAGCCTTTTCAGTGGTGAGTTTCCGCGCACGCAGTTCGAAGAACATGGAAGTTCCCGGGTGGAGAGATGACATATTGAGAGCAGTTGGCAAGCCCTTGAAGTGGAACTCCCAGCCTAGCATCATACCGAGACCATGGAGCAGTTCACGATGGCCGTGGAACGAGAAGTAGCGGTATTCTTCTGACGACGGTGCCGTCGGTACAGCACCACCTTGAAGTGTGTTGACAAGCAAGTCGGCAAAGCCACCCACCCAGTAGGTAATTTCACGGTCTGTCGAGTAGTATCGCTCCATGAGGTTCGTGAACGCCAACTGCTCCAGTTTCTCGCGTGCATCAACTGTCATCCCCTCAGGAAGAGGCAAACCTTCATCGCGATCGAAGACGAACATGTCGGCCAAGTCCTTCACTCCCAGTACGATATCTTCGCCACCAGGCACGTTCGGGATGTCTTCAACTGCCACACCACAGACCTCCCCCAACTGGTCGAGGACTTCACGGTACTGGTCAAAGAGCTCGGGTGCACGAGTTTTCGCGTACACATCGAGATCCGCATCCATCGTGCTCTTGCACGGGCCTTTAGGAGCAGCAAATGCATGCTCGTTCTCCAGCAGCTGCATGGTAATGGGAATTGGCTGGTGCGGGAAGCCGTGCGGGCCCGTTCCGTCCGGGTAGAGCCCGTAGCCCAACGCCGTGGCACTCTGTGAGCAGCGCGTCGCAGCGTCAGCCCGGAAGTACGTCTCGAAGTGCGAGTGGTTCACACCATTGAGCGAGCGCGACAAGAAGGCTTCCTCGTGCTGCGGCTGGTCCACCATGTACGTGTGGCGGACGTGCTCGCCCACCGCTTGCAACTGATTCATGCCGATCTCTGTGAGCTGCGTGAGCGGCACCTTGTAGGCGTCCAGATTGGCCTTGTTTCGGGGACACGTCACCTTCACCACGTCGTTAGGGGCTCGACTGCCGTGGCGCGAGAGCGTCACGAGTCGACGAAGCTCACTGCAATAATCATAATAGCATTTAGATACAGCAATGATAGAGAGTGAAGTAAGGGAACGAACCTTGGAACGGTGTCATCGGCGGAGACTGCTGCAAGGACTATGAGCAGCGCAGACGCTAGACGGAATGCACACACCATTCTCCTGGTTCACTCGTTCACTTGCTACACAGGAGGAGAATGGAGGAATGACCAAAAAAGGAAGGTAACGGATACCCGGCCCGGCTACGTACAATTTTGTAATCAGACATTTCAGAATCTGGAGATTCCGATCTTTAAGCGTTGGTGGAGAGCAATCCTTTTGGCAAAAGGCTTTTGCTGACGCAAGATACGTTATCATTGATAACTATCGATTGAGCTCAAGTTGCGGCAGTTCGATTGACGATCTTGGGCTGGCGACGCTCGTCTTGCGCTAGAAACGTCATGGGGCACTGGAAGTTGCGACTCACTTGATCCGAGTCTCATCACTGAAGGTAATTAATTGCCCACAGCAGCACACGCCTCAATTTTATTTCGTTTATTTATTTTGTCGACGAGGGCACCAAGATTTTTATACATGTACGCACCAGACCATATCTATCTGCAGAGAAAATACCTTGTAATCTTGTCACAGAATCGATTCGTAAATCATTCAAACCCTGACAATTGGCACTCTCACTTGAGATCCCCATTGGAATTGCAGTTCGGATGAAGATCGATTGCTTACCGTTTCATTAGTACTACATGTATGCTTATTTGGAGATGTCATTGCTAGTAATCGCAAGCATTCGTTGCATCACTAACGAGAACTCTAGACAACAAATGAAAGCTCATTCAACATAGCGAGCCAAAAATTTAACATGGCTTCATCCGCCCACCTCGACTTTTGTCCAATAGTGTCGCTCGCACTTATGCGACATTCCTATAGAAATGACCAATCGAAAATGGGTATAACACAATATCAGCCAATAGTCGACCGACACACGCCCGATCCTGTATTTGAAGCTTCCCCCCGCGATCATACAGTCAGTTTAGCAGCGTTCCGCTCGATCAAGCCCCGGCCGACCTGCGCAACAAGCGGCCGCAGTAGACGGACGCACAGATAGAGAGACATGTCGCTGCTGAAGGAGATCCAAGCGAACGCGGCCGTGGCCTGGAGCCCTGTGAAGCGGCGCGCGGAGCTCTTGGCGCTCGGCTCCAAGGGCGACGGCGGCGTCGGCTTCGAGAACACGGGCGGCGAGTTCAAGCTCGTGTCCATGGACCTGAGCGACCCCAGCCGCAACATGGTGACGCTGGGATCCATCAAGACGGCGTCGCGTTTCACGTCGCTGGCCTGGCGCGACGTGCCGCGTCACCACGACACGTGTCCGTACGGCATCATCGCGGGCGGCATGGCGGACGGCTCCGTGTCGCTCTGGAACCCGGCGCTCATGCTGGACCGCGAGCCCGGCTCGGACGCGCCTGCGTCATGCGAGATCGGCCGCATCACGCGCCACAAGGGAGCAGTCAACGCGCTGCAGTTCAACCCCCACGAAGACAGCGCGCACCTGCTGGCCTCAGGCGGCAGCGACGGAGAAGTGTACATTATGTCTCTGGAGAAGCTGGCCAGTCCGGGCGTCTTCACGCCTGGAGGCCCCACCACACCCCAAGGACAGGTCAATGAGATCACCAGTGTGGCGTGGAACACCCAAGTGAACTATATCCTGGCGACAGGCTCGCAGAACGGATCGGTGGTGGTCTGGGACCTCAAGCAGAAGAAGCCGTGGTGCGAGCTGCGGGACCCTGCGCGCGGAGCTGCTACTGCTATTGCGTGGAACCCGAACGAGGGACTGCAGATTGCTACTGCTTCGGGCGATGACCAGCACCCTTCGGTGAAGCTCTGGGACTTGCGGAACTCGACGAGTACGCCGTTAGCGGAGTTCCACGACCACACTGCCGGCGTTCTTTCAATGTCGTGGTGCCCCAACGACCCTGGACTCATTTTGTCATGCGGCAAGGACAACCGCACACTCCTGTGGGACTTATTTTCGCGCAAAACAGTGGTCGAATTCCCCTCGGACGCCCCCAATGCTCCTCCGATGGGATCGGACCAGTTCTTCGGTGGAGGACTTGCTGGCCAGCGTCGTTGGAATGTTCAGTGGTCTTCTCAGGTTCCTGCGGTTGCTTCTACATGCACCCTAGATGGTAAATTGCAGATTTGGGGACTTTCTGGAGGCGGTAACCCGGTTTGCCGTCCCCCGAAGTGGATGCGTCGCCCGGTTGGGGCTTCCTTTGGATTTGGTGGTAAGTTGGTGACGATCGCCAACCCACAGGAGCCCACATCTCCCAATGCTGACCACCGCCGTCTTCTCCACATGCAGCGAGTGATCAGTGACACAGGACTGGTAATGGAGGCGGAAGCTTTGGACCGTTCGCTGGAAACGAAGGATTTCAAGGGCCATTGTGAGCAGAAGATTGCGTCTGCAGCAACGGCCGAGGAGCGCAGCGTATGGAGCTTTATGAAGATTCTGTTTGAAAAGGATGCCCGGCAGCACCTGCTTCTTCACCTTGGTTTGGACGCGGAAAAAATTAACGAATTGAACGCCAAGTTTAATCCGGAAGCTGCAGCGGCACTAAAGGCAGCTGCTACTCAGGCTGCCGACCCGGTAGCACAGGTATCTGGACAGCAAGTGGACCCCGTGACAGGAGCGTTGCTCAGTGACCGGATTGATGTGCGTATTCTTTGTTGTAGGAATGTCAATCACTTAATCTTGTAGCTCACCACCATGTCTTGTTATATTTTCTGCAGGCTGGTATGGGAGCGGAAGATGTGTTCTCATCGGGCTTCCACCCAAATGGAGGCAGCGAAACTGTCGCTGCTACACCAGCATCCCCGTTGTCGGACGTCTCTGCCTTAGCTGCTGCGCTTCCCTCTGCGATGGATGAGGACAAGAGCAAGCGTCTGGATGCTGTTCCAGCACCCGTGTACACGGAAGAGTCCGAGAGCACATTGATGCAGGCGCTTTTGGTGGGCAACTTTGAAGTGGCTGTTAACTGTTGTTTGGCCTACAATCAGCTTGCGGACGCCCTTCTGCTCGCTTCCTGTGGCGGACCTGAGCTTTGGGAGAAGACCCAGCGCGCGTTCTTTGCCCACCAGCAACGCCCTGTGATGCGTGTGGTGTCGGCGATCATCAAGAACGAGTTGACTGAGCTCGTGGAGGTATCGGATCTTGCTGAATGGCGCGAGACCCTTGCTATCTTAAGCACCTACGCCAAGAGTGAAGAGTTCCCATCGCTTTGTGACAAGCTGGCTGCGCGCCTGGAGGCAGCTGGCGACTTGCACTCTGCTACGTTGTGCTTCATGTGTGCTGTGAACGTCGAGAAAACCGTGATTGCGTGGTGCAAGGAAAGCGAGTTCGAGGCTCGCACCCACGGTAACACTTTTGCACTCCACCGTCTCGTCGAGAAGGTGTCTGTGTTCGCCATGGCTGTCGATCAACCCGACCAATCCATGGGTCCAGAAGTAGCACAACGTTTTGCTGAATATGCTTCTCTGGTACGTATCGTGCAAATACTTGAACTAACTAGTTGCATTTGCCATGAGCGTGAACTTACTTTGGCATTTTTGTTATGATTTGTTAGATGGCTGCGGAAGGCCGCCTTGATATTGCTGCAAAGTACGCACGATTCCCAGATCTCAGTTGCGCGATCTTGAAGGACCGTATTTTCAACGCTTACCCTACACAGGGCTACCAACCACCTCCATTCCCGTTCGACGTGGTCCAGATCCAGTCTCAGGCACAGATTCAGCAGCAACAACAGCAAGAAGAGCAACAACGACAGCAACAGCAACAGCGCCAGGCTACTCAGCAGCAGAGAGGCTATGGCAATAAGCCCGCGTACGGAGCAGGACGGAACCAGTTTGGCGCTCCTGCTGTGTCAACGCCTGCTCCCGCCGCTGCTCCGATGCCTACACCTGGCGGCTTTGCTCAAGGAGCGGGCTATACTCCACAACAGCATGCACCGGCACCGACTCCGGCGTTCCCTGGGCGTCCTAGTGGCTACCAGCCTGCGCATCAGCAGCCCGGATACCCCAATGCTCCAGGTATGCCCCCGCAGCCTCAGCAGTCTGGAGGTTATGCGAATCCGCAGCAAACTGCTTACCCAGGTCAGTCTACGCCGTCTCCGTATCCTGGAAACGCGGCTCCGACCCCGTTCCCGGGTCAATCTGCCGCCCCTCCTCCGTTCCCAGGCCAGCCCCAGCAACAACCGCCACCCCCGCAACAACAGGGCTACGGCCGCCCTCAGCAACCTGGCTTCCCAGGCCAGCATCCTCCGCAACCAGGCTTTCCGTCGGGGCCTCCGTCATCGTCAGGTAACCGCCAGCCGATGTACTCAGGTCCTCCATCAACGGGTAGCACACCTCCGATGCCTGGCATGCCGTCCCCTGCAGGATACGGTGGTGCTCCTCGTCCCGGAACAGGCTTCGGCGCGCCTGCTGCAACTCCAGCTTCTCCATCTATTCCTCAAGGTACGGGGATAAATCCTCTTGCTGCTGCAATGGGGTCGTCACGTATTGCAAAGCCATCTGTTGATATGAGCTCGCACCAACGCGACGGGTTTGTGAGCAGTGTGGGCAACAAGGAACTGACACTTAAATATGGGAATGCTACGACAGCCTCGCTATCACCCGTCGCGAACGCTGCTCAGAAGGCCGGCGATTTTCCCCCGGATGTTGTGCCCGGTGCTACTGAGAACGTCGGCCCACAGGATCTCCCTATCGTGAACGCGTTCAATGATCTCGTCAGCCAGCTCCAGGGTCTTCCTCTCACCATGGTACGTTAACGGTTTTTGGAAATATGTCAAGTATGGTGCTGAGTCATTTGTTGGGCAGATGGAGCAGAAGCAATTGCAGGAAATTCAGAAGGGCAAGGAGATCATGTTCACCAAGCTTAACATTGGCGCTCTGTCACCGGAAGTTGTGTCACGACTGCACGAGATGGTGGCGTGCTTCGGGCAGCGTGATTTTGGCAGTGCACAGACCATATACGTAGCTCTCACGGCTTCGGACTGGGCGCATCACAAGGACTGGCTGCGTGGACTCAAGTCGCTCATTCACATCTCCATGAAGCGTTTTAGATAAGCAGTCCACAGTAGGCGGCTGCAGGGGTACAGGACAGTAAGCGGCTACAGGTCACGAAGTGAAGTGATCGCATAGGTCCACCGTAAGCCGTGTGCAGATAAAACTAGGCAGTGTTCGTGTGCGTTGTGTTTTGCTGTGACAGTCGCAGGATAACTCACGGTCTATGAATACGTTGCCGATCACGGGTGATACAGGACCGGCAATTGTAGACGACACTACTACGAAGTACACGCCAGCAGCATAAAGACTGCAGTGCAACCCCACAATAAGCACGTAAAGGACAAGTTGGTAGTAGTAGTGACAAGTATTAGGACCAGATCACACGGTTCCAACGGTGCGGCGAAGCCATCCTCAAACGAACATTCACGCAGAACGAATACATTTTCAGTGGGTTATCGCTTGGTTTGATTGCTCGATGTAGACGTAGACAGCATTCTCACATGAGGCCAGCAAGCCTGGAAGATCCAAGCACGTGTTGATAATATTTGGGTGATCGCTCCATTGTCTTCAACTTGCCAATAGCTCTGGTTCAGCTGGTACTGTGACATGGTTACATAGTCGTGCGCCATCGCTAGGATTGGTCTAAAACATTCTCCTGCCAATCACGAGGCGCCAAAAGTCGACTTCAACTTGGCCGGGTGCAATGCAACGCGGCATCTGGATCGCCAACACCCAGCGAGCGAATCTCATTCTCGTATCTGCTCTCTACCTCACACGTCGCTCTTCGCTCTTCGCTCTTCGCTCTTCGCTCTTCGCTCAGCTCTCTCTTGCCACAATCGAATTCGCCAAGAAGCTCGCGCCACAATGCCCAGCAAAGTTCTCACCACCGCCACATTCAACCCCCGCGTCGTCAAGGCCGAGTACGCCGTGCGTGGCGCACTAGTACTGCGCTCCAACGAGTATGCAGATCGTCTGGCCCGCGGAGACAAGTCGCTGCCCTTCGACAAGGTCATCCCGTGCAACATCGGCAACCCGCAGGTGCTCAAGCAGGAGCCCATCGAGTTCCACCGGCAGGTGCTGGCGCTCGTCAACGTACCAGGTCTCGTAGACCAACCAGAAGCACAGAAGCTCTTCCCGCCGGATGCCATCGCGCGCGCCAAGTTCTACATCGACAACATCGTGGGAGGAACGGGCGCCTACGGTCACAGCAAGGGCACGGCCGTCGTGCGGGAGGAGGTCGCGCAATTCATGCAGCGCCGTGACAACCACCCGGCCGACCCCGAGGACATTTACCTCACGGATGGCGCCAGTCCAGCTGTGCAGAACTCGCTGCTGGCTTTGATACGCGACGAGAACGACGCCATTCTGGCTCCCATCCCGCAGTACCCGCTGTACTCTGCGGCTATTGCTATCAACGGCGGTTCACTCGTGGGCTACTACTTGGATGAGGAGAATGCTTGGGGCCTTCATGTACAGGAACTGGCTCGTGCTGTGAAGGAGGCGCATGATGCTGGTAAGACCGTGCGTGCTATGGCGGTGATCAACCCTGGTAACCCTACGGGACAGTGCTTGTCAGCGGAGAGCATTCAAGAGATCATCAAGTTCTGCCAAACAGAAAACATCTTAATCTTGGCTGATGAAGTCTACCAGGAGAATGTGTACGCCGAGGGCAAGAAGTTCTTCTCGTTCAAGAAGGTGCTGCGTGACATGGGCAAGGCATATGACGACGTGGAGCTGATCTCGTTCCACTCGACGTCCAAGGGTTTCACTGGTGAATGTGGTCGTCGCGGTGGCTACATGGAGCTCGTCAACATCGACGAAGGTGCCAAGGATCAGTTCTACAAGCTCATGTCGGTGAACCTGTGCTCGAACATTGAGGGTCAGCTGATGGTTGGAATGATGACCAACCCACCACAACCCGGCGATGCATCATATGAGCGCTACGCTGAGCAGCGTGACGGCACGCTTAACTCGCTAAAGCGTCGTGCAGTGAAACTCGTGAAGGCTTTCAACAAGCTTGAAGGAGTCACGTGCAATGTGACTGAGGGTGCATTGTACACGTTCCCCAACGTCACGCTGTCGTCAAAAGTTGTACACGCTGCAAAAGAAGCAGGTATGGCACCCGATGCGTTCTACTGCACGAAAATGCTCGATGAGACAGGAATTGTGGTTGTACCTGGATCTGGGTTTGGTCAGAAGGAGGGATCGTGGCACTTCCGCTCAACGATCCTGCCACCCGAGGAGGCTGTGGATGAAGTGATCGAGAAGACTGCCAAATTCCACGCCAGGTTCATGGACGCGTACCGCGAAAACTGTGCGGCGCCAGCGTAAGGCTGTAGTGTACCTGACCTACTCTAGGTCGCTGTTGTTAAATATTTGGTAAGCAAACTTGCATTTATTGGTAAGTGACTCAATGGTTGATTAATGCCTCTAGCGCTTAGGAGTTCCTGGTACTGTGGCTTTCTGTGATTTGAGAGCACTCACACCCCCGTTATCTATTGTTCCTAACCTGCTCGATGGGCCTGGTGCCAATGTCAGGGTGGCACTATTGGGTTTTGTGTTTCCCAACGGACTTGCTTCACGCTTGGCTGGTGCCGAAGGTCTGATGATGGGGATTTTCGTGATTGTACCAGGATCCTTCGGTAAACCTGCTCCTGGGCGAGCTGGGCCTGAGACGTTCTTCCCTCCAGAGACTACAATTTTACCTGCTGCATTGGCCACTTTGACTGCAGGTGGCATTTTCGCATGGCCAGGTCGAGCGGTAGCACAATTCGGAAGTGTCGTTATTGATGGTACAGGTTTACTCGGTACTTTCGGTGCTGTCGCTTTCATTTTATTTGAGTCTGCCTTCGATCCCACCCCCATTGCCAGGGCCATCGAGTTACTTCCCAAGCCCAAACCAGTCCCCAATGCATTTGTTCGTCCGGTGTCTCTCCCTGGCATCCGTGCGATTTTATTCACGAGATCGAAAGACTTGACTCGAGCCCGTCGAACTACCTGACCATCCTTCCCAACCACCAAAGTGTACTCGAGCATGCTAGACCACTTGGAGTCTGCCGATGAATCCTCATGATCGGTCATTAAACCCAGATTTTCTTCTTCACTTAGTTTTCGTTTGTCATCAAAATCATCTTGTGGACGTCGAGGTTGACCCACATGACTTGCCTCGACAATTTGACGAGTCTCGACGAGTGCATTCGCGACATCCCGGTCACTGTCAATTGTTGATTCATCTAGAAATTGCCGAATACGATTCATAGGCTTCTCGTCTGATAAATAAGAGAGTGCATTTTTCCATAGCGGTACGAGCGAGATCGCCTTCAGTCGAACATTGGGCACGGGGTCATCAAGTAAGTCAATTGCGACTTCGAGAAAATTGCGCTGGCAGTATAATCGACTGTTCACATTCAAAGCATAGAAGCAGGCATCGAGGTAGAGAATCCGACGCCAATAGCTTTTGGAGTGACCATATTCAGTCCGAAGTCTGCAGAGCAAGGAATATCGATGGCTGGCAGTATCATTATAGCGAATGCACTTGAGCACTACTTGCATTGCAAGTAACTGGACTGGACGCGCGCCATCTTCGATAAAATCGAAAATAATTGGGATCACCATTTCGTACATCTGCATCGATGAAAACCAGGACGGAAAGCTCTGTAACGTTTCAAGAAATACGAGCTGGTCTCGATTTCGACTAGGTGGTAGAATGCCATGATAATCTGCGACCGATTTGAGGACCGAATCGAGAACTGCAACCTAGTAAGAAGAGCAATTTAGAATCGAGTCGTAAGAACCGCAGCAAAAGTACAAACCTTCTGCTCCTCATCGCACGGGTTGATCAAAGCGGAAAGCAGTTGTGGTGTTCTAGAAATTGTCATTCCTTGAACTATCGGCGATTCATCATTCATCAGGTTCAAAATTAATGTTTTGAGATACCGCATCGCTCGTTGTTGTCCAAGCAGGGTGGCAACCTCGTGAATCCCAGCAGCTATATGATGCCGAACCTGCATCAAAATACAAATTTAGTCGCTGTGTATCTTCGATTCAAAATGCATACGATTTTTACCTCTTCGTGGGGATCACTAGCCAGCTTAGCCAGCAAGTCATCCATCAACGTCGATACATACGTAGACCCGTACGCTTGCACGAAAGCAGGAAAATTAAAGGCGCAATACTGTCGAATTTCGAGTTCTTCGTGGGAGCACAATTTCGCGTAGCTTTGAAGAAATACTGGCCCAGTATCGTTTCCAAGGTGATTCAGCACGGATAGCTTCGTGACGAGTTGTCCATATTGTTCTGCTAAACAGGGCACTAGGTAGTCTGGAAGTGATTCCGCTAACCTGATAAACTCTGGAATTATCTGCTTCGTTCGATCCCGCGTAGGAAAAAAATCAAAAAGCGAAATGAGGGTAAGGAACGCGGTTTGCTTGACCTACGAGGATGAAAAATGTCAAAAATACATAGCAGAAAAATATTCGACAGTAGCCATACCTGTTCCTCTTCGTCATTAAGCAATTCCAATAACTCAGAAAGAAGTTCTTTACAAGCGTGCTCCTCTCTGTGAATCGAACACAAAGCATAATCAGCAAAATGTAAATAGGTCAATCGGTTTTCCAGGCAAATAACTTCAACATACCCTACTGCTCGAGCCAAACCATCCAGTTGAATACACATGCATTTGCGGACCTCTGCGTCGGTATCTTGGCACAACGCTATCATCTACAATAAAAATGATGTTAGACTACCGCCCAGGAATAAATACTAAACCCACTGATACCTTTTGGAAGTAAAGTCCCTCGATGTCAGGAGCAGACAGCAGATTCAAAGCAGTAATCGCACCCAGAATGAAGCAACAAATAAGCCTCGATCCAGGCGTTTGCGATACATCTCCTTTCTCGATCGCCACTCGTAGAATCTACAACAGCACGGTGCGTCAGACAAACACTAGCTACCGATCGTTTGGATGATGAATGTACCTGCGTTTTTTTCAGTGCTGTACCAACACGCGGAAGCAGTGCAATAATTGATAAACTTGCTTCTTCAGCAAAATCCTTTTGCTGGATCTCTGCGATAATATCAAGTGCAAAGGGAACCAACATCTTGGCAACCTGTTCGTCTGAAAGAAGAAACACTACGTTCTTCTTCTCTGCTCGACAGTTCTCAAGCTGGTGAGCGTAGTCATCATGGAACGTGACGGTCGGATAGCTCACCACTTTACCATCAACCGTAGCACACGCTAAGCTCGCGAGTCCCTTGAATAACTCGAGAAGAACAGCAGGATCAGCATTCATTTCAGACTCATACTTTTGCCATACACCCTACGCAAGCAAGTCAAATAGACGGATTAATAAACGATACTGGTACAGATGTCTGAAAATGTAGATGCCTCACCTTCATACAATCCAAAATAACGGAGATATTTGTTTTGGAGTTGTTGCATGCCAGGATCTTCGGTAGCGAGTTCAATATGCTGATTTTTTGTTTGTCGAGCCCTGTCTTGAGGAGTTTCTCCGCTCGCTCCATCTCCGGCATGTTTTCATCTACATTGAGCTTCTCGAGGTCTGATTGCGACTGTCGAAGCAAAAGAACTGAGAATTATCGCAGCGTGCCATCAAAATACCAACCATACCAAAGTGTCTTCGCGTTCGAAGCATTCCGCCTCACGTTCGTTAAAGAACCCCAGTTCTTCCATTCTGAAGGATATCGTGCGAAGCGGTTGACTGGAGTAACACTGAGTATTTTCCTCTTCATCCCCCGGTGCGAACACACCAAGTCGGCGAGCCTGTTTCGCCGTGTCCTAATTCCACCACGACACGTTCACGACCACGCTCTCGTGTTTGGCCCCTGCTCCTTAGATAGAACTCACACAACCATGGGAATTCGCTCGTCCTGCTATTTTTGAGGACACGAAACCACTTGTTCGTCCTTATCTCGATGCTAAATGCTCTGTGATCCTAATATTTCCAAGGGCATGGGCAGGACGGTCTAGCTGCTTTCTGCAAGAGGCATGATCTCGACGTATTTTTGCCAAATGTAGGCCACCTCCTTCTCCTTGCCTTCAATGAGCTGCTGCTGCCGTCGGTACTCCGTCTCTCGTTGGGATTCACTCAGTAAAACTTCTTCGCGTAAGCGGAAGATCTCCTTTCGGAAGAGCTTCTCTTTGACTTGTGCCTTCTCCAACGTGACAGTTAACTTGCCCACCTTTTCTCTCAGCGCTACCAAGAGCTTTTGTTTATCCAGTTGATGCTCAGTGACGTCGAGTTTGTCTCGTTCGTAGTCCTCAGTCTCTTGTCTGCGTTCACACTCGACACGCTCCAGTTCGTCCTGACGATCCTGGCATTGTCTTCGAAGTGCCTCAATCTTTTGCTCACGCTTGGCTAGCCGAGCTTTCCACGACCGCTGGTTCGACTCTGCAGACTCTACGTGCTGCCGTAATGTCTCCACCAGCTCGTGCTCTTTCTTGCGGTAGTTGGTGTTCTGCAGCTTGAGCTCGTTCACTGACGTCAAGACAGCTTGCAACTTGGTCTTCCAGACACGCACATCATCGGCTTTTGTCTGAATTTCCAGCTTCAGCTCGTGTTCTGAGGTTTCTCGCAGCGAAAGTTCACGATCAATGCGATGAAACTCGCTCTCCCAATGCTCGCACTGCTTCTCCTGCCCTTGCACCGCCATTTCGAGCGCTTTTTCACGCTGCGCATTGTCCTGCAGTTGCATTTCGTACGTCAACACACTGCGTTTGGCTTGTGCCACCTGGGCCTCGAGACTTTCGATCTGCGTCATCGCGTCTGCTACGAATGTCATGCGGCACTCGAGCTCGTCCGACGTCTCGCGGAGCTGCGTCGTCACCGCCGCCACCTCCTCCTGCAGCGCTGCAATCTCCTCATCTCGATCGCGCAGTTTCCCACGCAGAGCACGCACCTCGACCGCCAACTCCAGCTCCACGCGGCCGTCGTCGCTCATCGCGTCTCTTGGGGAAGCGACACCGACAGCAGCTCACTTCAAGTCAGACTAGCGACCGATTTGCAAGTCCAAGATTCAGTAGATTCGCTATGGAGAGCGCGAACGAAATCGCCCAGATCAAGCGCATCTCACACCGTGTCAACGGTGTCAAGGCAGACTGCATCAATCACCCGGTCAAGTTGAAGCTCTTCCGTCCCAGCAGCACCGCCGCTATAAATAGCTGCATCTAAAATTAATCGCCGCGTTCATTGGATCAAATCCCGTCAGTGGATTTGGAGAACCGAAAGCTCAACACTTCGCTTTTTGCAGAGACTCACACAAGCGGCGAGATTGAAGACCATCACTCTGCATTCCGCACTGAACGATGGAGCGCACACAGTCGCTCCCGGTGACGCCACCGTCCGTGCTGGCCTCGGTATCTTCGCCCACGTCGCCTCCCATGTCGCCGCCGCCTCTGGTGACCAAGTACGTTGTGGGTGTGTGCGCCATGGAGAAGAAGACGCGCTCCAAGCCCATGCGCGAGATCCTGCGCCGTCTCGAGAAGAAAAAGCAGTTCGACGTGTTCGTGTTCGACGACGACACGATCCTCAACCGCCCGGTCGAGGCGTGGCCGGCCTGTGACGCGCTCATCTCGTTCTACTCGACAGGCTTCCCACTCGAGAAGACAGAGGAGTATGTGCGACGTGTGCGACCCGTGCTGGTGAATGAACTAGGCATGCAACACGTGCTGTTCGACCGCCGCAAGGTGTACGCGCTACTCACGAGACACGGAATTCAAGTACCTCGCCACGTGATTGTGAATCGAGACTTACCCGGCGGGATGCTGGACGAACTTATTGAACACGACAACTACGTCGAGATCAATGGCGTCCGCATTAACAAGCCGTTCGTAGAGAAACCGGCGAATGCAGAGGACCACAACGTCTACATTTACTATCCCACGAGCGCCGGTGGAGGCAGTAAACGTCTTTTCCGAAAGGTAGGAGACCGCTCGAGCGAGTTTTATCCCGATGTCAATCGTGTACGACGAGACGGATCGTATATCTACGAGGAGTTTCTCAATACACAAGGAACAGATGTCAAGGTGTACACGGTTGGATCGAGTTACGGACATGCGGAGGCGCGCAAGTCGCCGGTACTCGATGGTCGGGTCGTGCGCGACTCAGCAGGCAAGGAAGTTCGCTATCCTGTCATCTTGAATTCTACTGAGAAAGAGATGGCAAGGAAAGTGTGTCTGGCATTCCATCAGACCGTGTGCGGCTTCGACCTACTGCGTGTTCGGGGCAGTTCGTACGTGTGTGACGTGAACGGTTGGAGTTTTGTGAAGAACTCGAAGAAATATTACGATGATTGTGGGCTGATCTTGCACAATTATTTGGTGTCGGCACTGCGTTCGCGGTATTTCCGCCAACGCCGTGCGAATTCACTAACCTCTATGGGTACACAGATGTGTCCGCAGTATGCTACGGAACCCAACGTCAACGGCCATGATTGGCGTGACCACACACGTCCGAGCTCAGGTTCCGATGTTTCCGAATCAAGCGTAGCAAGCGTAAGCAGCGCAGGCTTGATACTAGACGACGAAAACCGGGAGGAACTACGCTGTGTTATTGCCGTCGTACGTCACGGTGATCGAACACCTAAACAGAAGCTTAAAACCCTTGTATGGGAACGTGACCTCGTAGATTTCTACGAAAAGAGACGTACTGAAGGCAAGTATGACGAAGTCAAGGTAAAGGCAGTCGCTGATCTCCAGGAACTACTTGATCTGGTGCGTAGCCTGATTAAAGCATACGCCCCCGGTGTCGGGTCAAAGGATGCAGTGTGGGAAGTTGAAGGTGGAGACAGTTTTGAGAAGTTGCTGCAGATGAAGCGCGTGCTGGAACGGTGGAAGTTTGCTGGTATTAATCGCAAGGTACAATTTAAACCACACAAGAGCTATGCTGCCGCTTCCGCTGCATATGCAGACGCCCCAGAAGGAGCAGAAAAACCGAAGGCCCTCATGATCTTGAAATGGGGAGGTGATCTCACAGAACGAGGTAAGCAGCAAGGAGAAGAGCTGGGACAGTCATTTAGAAACAGTTTGTATCCTGTTGAAGTGGAAGAGGGTGGATTGTTACGTTTGCACTCAACGTTCCGCCACGACCTTAAGATCTTCACATCGGATGAAGGACGCGTTCAAATGACTGCAGCTGCATTCGCTAAAGGTTTTCTGGAGTTAGAAGGAGATCTTACTCCAATCCTCGTGAGCCTCGTTACAACGTTAGGAAAAGGTACGTCGATTTGTGTCCCTGTAATTTGCCCACTTCTTATCTTTGTTGTAGATGCCAACAAGATGCTAGATCACTCAGGGCAAGCTGATGCTACTGAAGAGATGGAGACTACGAAGACCAAGCTAAGGACGTTGCTGCAGCGGGACTATTCTTCCGTCGAAGATGTGAAAGCTGCAATCGCACCGCTGAAGACAGAATCGATCCTTCAGGCACTGGAAATCATTAAAAACCCGAAGGATGCACTGGCTCGCCTGCTCGAACTAGTTCGCAAGTTTCGGGCTGAGATAGCTGAGCGGGTGCAAGATAAACGTAAGTGGACAGAGTATCGGATTGTCTGCGCCTGCGCGTGTTGGATCCTTTCTTACATGCTCTTGTTGTGTGTTGATGTAATGTGCAGAGGCTGATGAAGCTACGCCATTGTACATGGGAGAAACGTTCTCGCTCATGTTCGAACGCTGGGATAAAATCTTTCGCGACTTTTACTCGACCAAGACGGAGAAATTTGACCTGAGCAAGATTCCTGACATACATGACTGTATTAAGTATGATCTGCTTCACAATTCAAGTGTTGGTTGGAAGTGTGGTATTGATTTATTCAAGCTGGCAGAAGCTCTTGCTCGGTGTTACGTATCGCAAGAGTATGGTATGGATATTGCTGAAAAACAGTCTATCGGCAACCGCGTATCACAGGCATTATGTGCGAAGATTCGGGCAGACATCGTTACTGTCATGTCTGCAGCAGAACATGAGCAGTCATCATCCTCAAGAAGTCTGTACGGAAATGGCGATGCAGCTGAAGATATTACAGTCGATATCGCTGACCAAGACATTGAGCATCATGGATACCGGCTGGACCCGTCCTACGCTAAAGAGCTGCGTATTAAGAGCCCTGGTACGCAGGTTCGCACTCGTCTGTACTTTACAAGTGAGAGCCACATGCACACACTACTGAATGTACTGCGCTTCCAGTGCCCATCGTGGCGTGCGAGGCACCAAGATGGTGGTGAGGACGACGAGTACGACATTTCACTTGAACAGGAGAAATTCAGCAATGAAATCTTGAAGCGCATGGGTATCAGCGTCAACGACCACATGACACAGCGCAAGTATGTGTTTCGAGAGTCAAGACTGATCTCAGACAGCAGTCGACGTGCACTGGACCGCGTTTTTGAGATCAACTACCTCGCTCACGTTGTAATCCGGGTCTTTGAGACCCCATCACTGCCAGAAGACAGCGAGGAACGCTTCCGTGTTGAAATCTCCTTCTCCCCTGGTGTAAAAGCCGGTCTTGCTCATTTTCCCGAAGGAGCTGACGGGGTTGAAGATACCATTTACCTCACCAAGAACATGACTGGCGTCATGTTCGAAGACATGCTGGCAGCCTGCGTCTCGTCCGTACAGAGCACTGCCATCTGAGCATTTTCATGACAATAGAGTAAATGCTCACACAGAGAAACAAAAAGACATTGACAACTTGATTCGAAAGTCTGAATGCTTGATACGCCTGAAGCTCAGGATTACTCCTGTCCGATCCACTCGCTGAAGCGATGCGCATGGTACGCAGCCGACAAAGCTCCAAGCGACGCCACCGACACCGGAAGTGGCTTCTTGGTACGCACTGCACGAATCCCCATGGCGCCCATTGTGATCGAGGACATGAGCAGCGCGACGCCGTGGCCGTTGGTCATCTCGCCCTTCTGCAGCAGGTATCCAGCCACGCCGAACCCCGCGCCAAGCGTCACGCCCGCCATCAGCGACGGAACGCTCTTGGTCTTGAGGTAGCCGAACATGCCGCCGGCCGCCAACAGGCCAGCCATCGTGTACGTGGGGTGGTGCGCCATGTCCTGAGCTCTTTGAAAGTGAGGTGGCAATTGATGAGCGAAGTGAACTGTCACATTCATTGGGGACGTTTACTCACAGAATCGAGACCCCGTGGACGTATACTTGCTATTGCGATACCCCTTCATATCTGTTGACGTGTCGAGCGATATTTGCTGTTCAGAAGACGTAAATATTTAATACCTTCGAAAATGATGTATATTTTCTGTAGACTTAATGAGAAACTACACAGTACATATGTTGATTCCACTTCAACAGCAACGTGAGGTCACGAGCTCATGCTACTTGTCCAGCACCGGGAATGTAGCGCATCTTGCGCGGCGGATTGCTCAGCTGATGCGCATGGTAGCCGGCGGACATGGCGCCTGCAGTGGCGACCAGCGCCGGCAAGCGCAGTCCCGTGAGAGCTGCGCGTCTTCCCATGACGCTCGCGATGATGCCCGACATGGCCACAGATGTGCCGTGCTCGAAGTGGTGGTCCGTGATCGTATCCGTGAGCACCAGCATTCCAGCGCCTAGAAAGCCAACACTCAGAGCCATCCCAGCCACGAGCGACGGAATGTGGCGCTTCAACACGTAGCCAGCGCCGCCCGCCAGAGCCACGATCGTCGCGTACGTGAACGCTTGGTGCTTTCCTCCAGCCATTTCGTCCTCAAATCGTCTCTAAACAACGTATGTATATTTACCAGTACCGGTATTAGCCGAGGCGATGTAGCCATCTTGTCTACTTGCTGCGCATGATGTGGCGTAGCTCGACACCGAGGATCTCCGTCACCTTGAGCTGCATCTTTGCCATTTCCTGACAGGCGCAAACCTCTTCGACCTCAGGCAGGAAACGACAGCAGGAAGCAGCGATTTCGAAATGCTCGAATGCTTCACTAGTGCGACCTTGTGCAAAAAGCACCTGAGCAATGTCCAGATGTGCCGAACTGCAGCGCGGGTCCACTTCAAGCGCCTGCTTGAAGTGTGCGATGGCACGCATTGGATCGTTCGTACCGACGTACACGCGACCAGCATTCAGGAACGGCAACGGGCACTGCGGTGACAACTCCCAGGCAGTCAGGAAGTGGCGCATGGCGTCGGCGTAGTTGCCCTGGTCGGCCAGTACTTCACCGTGGAACAAATGTACTTCAGCAGACTCGGGGAACATCTTGGAGGCCTCTTCAAACACGTCCTTGGCCTGGTATGTCGAGCCGCTCTTGTAAAGTGCCATACCGTATGACACATGTGTGACCGGCAAGGCGTCAGACCGTGAGATGCATCGACGAAGACACTGTGCAGCCCTGTAATAGTCCCCGTCGAGGAGCTCCATTTGACCCAAGTGCAAGTGCACGTCTGGCTCGTTCGAGTCCAGCTCCATGGCTTCCGAAAAGCACGACGTGGCCTCGTCCTTGTCGCCGATTTCTGCGAGGAATCCACCCTTCTTCACCAACGAATTCACTAGCGTCGGTTGAAGCTCCAAGCTCTTGTTGATGACCTCTACGGCGGAATGCACATCGCCTGCTACGTACAGCAGCGATGCATGCAGGTTGAGGGCTAACGCGCGGTCCTCTACTGAAAGCCCCTCAGCCTCCATGTCCTTGCCAACCAACGTCCAAATGTCGCGTTGAGCTGCGCCGTAATTCTTAGTGCGCTTGTAATGAATAGCACGATGAAGCAGCATGACAGCGTTCAGGTCTGACTGCTCCACATCCTCCGTCTTTGCGATATCGAATGGCACACGCGCAGCACAATCAGCATCATGCTCGAACGCCTCGAAGTAGCTATCCACTAGCCACGAGGACGGTAGCTCATGTACCGTCTCCATCTTCGCGAACAGAGCTTTTGCTACTCGTCGACCAACCTGACGTGATGCCCGGTCGATAGACTCAGCATGCTGTGGCGAGCGTGAGCCGTCTAATATAAATGACGTCACGTAGTGCTGCATTGCCGCTTCCGGGTGGTCGGTTTTCTCTTCAACGGTTCCAAGGCACTCGTATGCACCGACACTATATGGGTTTAGCTTCAACGCAAGTAGAGACTCAGTCTTCGCACGACCCAACTCCTTCATGTCAAGGAAGCACCTAGCCCGTCCAACCACTGCACTTTCCAGATCCTTGTGATAAAGCGGGAGGTACTCGAAGGCTTTCGAGTACGCTGCGAGGGCGACTTGATTGCGTCCAGACCGCCGGCGAATATCACCATCGAGCACTGCCTCACGGACGCCCGCCAGTTTGTCAGCAAGAGAGTCGTCCGTTTTCAATGAGCGAGTGAGGAAGTGTTTGAGAACATATAATGACTTCTCTGCCTCAACAACGCGCTCCGTCAATTGTTCCCGCTTCTCATCGTGTAGTGTTTCACACAGTGCCTGGAATTCGATCTGGCTGAGGTCCTTGGTTTCATCCTTGATTACATCCCATGAAGCTTCCGCCACTGCCTGAATAAATGACTTGATCTGCAAAGTACTCAACTTTTTGTGGTTAGCATCTACGTCCTGCGGAATGAAATCCAGTGCGTATATGACACTCGGGTACATGTGCTTCCAACTCTCCGCAAGCTTGTCCTCGGGCTTTGATCGCTCCTGGACAGGAGAGGTTTCATTTTCAATGTCCTCCTTTGATTTAGTTTCAGTGGCTTCCTCTGCGTTGGCATCAACTTTCTCTCTAGTTGATTCCTCCCTGTTGGTATCTCGCTCCTTTAGAATGGGCTCAACGTTAGTGGTGGATACCGGCTCGTCCTTATTGGCATCAACCTTGTTAGTAGTCCCTTCCACGGTGACTTCCTTCTTGCTGGTGGTTTCCTCGTAGACGGCATGACCTTCAGTGTCTTCAGTAGAAGCTTCCTTCTTGATCGTTGCTTCGTCTTCAGTGGAGCTCTCTTCCTTCGTAACGTTCTTTTGCTGTTCAACATCTTCGTCAACAATATCATCTTTGATAGATTCGTCTCCTTGTTCCATTTCATCCAGTTCTTCTTCGCTAAATTCTTCCCCCTCAAGATCGATAACTGTCTCTTGAGGGTCAAAATCATCTTCTTCGCCGCTAGACTCTTCCTCCTCCTCGTAGACACTGTCAAAAGCCCAAGGAGTGCGTTGGCGAACGAGGTCGCGCACCTTTTGTTCCAGTTTATTTGCAAGCTCGAAAACATGATCCTCGCTTAAGTCGGGCACTTCGACCACGGCTGGCGGTGTGTATAGTACTTCCCAGAGTTCGTTGATAGCCTTTACTTGTGCGGTGCATTCGTGGTCGTGCTTCTCTTCCACCCACTTGTGCACGCTCATAGCCATAGCACCTTCATTAAGCTCCTTTTGCTGGTAGATGAGGTCGGAGCATACCTCGATCACATCTTGGAAAAGTGATCCGCATTGTGTCTTCACCTCTTGTAGCGAACGCTTCTTGCACAGTGATGCAGGAAACCCGAAGGGTGCCAGCACGAAGGACACGACGCGGAAAATTGTTCGTGACGCATCCAAAAATTCATCCTTACTGACAGGCGACGGCATGTCAAAGAAACGATGGCCATCCTTAATCCATACGATCTCCTCCACCTTTTCCTCCTCTTTGTCCTTGTCAACGTCTCCTCGTTCCTTTCTTGCTTTTCCGCTAAGTTCGTCGTTGAAAGCCTTTTGTAAATCCTCCAATTCTTTCTCGTCTACTTCTTCTGTTGTATTCGCAGCATCAGACGCAGGTGAGACATCAAAATCACCCTTGTCGTCTTTGTACAGCAAACGGCCTGCATGGAAAATATCAGCCGTAAACGCAGAGGGGAATGCAGCCACCAACGTGTCCGTCAGAGCTTCTGAACAAAACGCAGCCCATGCACGGTGTCCCGCAAGCAGCAAAGCAGTTGCAACTGCAGCAGCTTCAGCTGGTACACTCGCCACGACTGCAACTGGCTTCTCCAGATCAATGCCGTTCTCTTCGAACACTTGTCGTAGCTCTTCCACAGGCAGTAAGAATGCTCCTTCACCACTTTTATCCATAGAAACTTCCTTCTCATCACCGCTATCACTTTCTGCAGTGAAAATGGACGCGAAGGGCACATTCGTAGCGCCATCGAGATGTCCCGACACCTCTTTATCCTTAGCAAGACCCAGGAACTCGTTCTCGTCTCGGCAGTCCAGAATCTGCACCTTGTTCTCTCCCTGCACAGCATTCTGGAACACAGCAGCGTCCAGCACCTTCACTGCGCCAGCCTCAGGCGTCTCGAGCGCTGTTTTATCGCAATTCAGCAGCTCCGACAGAGAGAAACACGTGCCCATGGCCGAGTCGCTCACGGAGACTGTTGCGCCTCTCTCTCTGGCCTGTTGCAACTGCCAGTGCAGCATACAAGCCACTGCCAACTGCTGCTTCGTGTCCGCAAAGCCCGAGAGCGTGCAGAGCTTGGAGTCGTCATCGCGAGCGACTGCCTCCAGACCACAGACGCGCGCCACCTGCTTGACACACGTCTCGCTGTTGGGAGAGGCTTCCGGTGCGTCCGACACGCGCACGAAGAGCTGCTCCAGCGCCATCCCCATGTCCGAGGAGTGCACGCCACTAGAGTCCCTTGCTTGTCACCGAGACAAAAGCGTTGTGATTGAGATGGGTGTATACAAATCACAAGTGATGCGAAATGAAATGTTGACCACACTTGCTTGTCACCGAGACAAAAGCGTTGTGATTGTGATGGGTGTATACAAATCACAAGTGATGCGAAATGAAATGTTGACCACACCAAGTATTTAAAATTGCGTGCATTTGAATTTGAAGAACGATGATCTTCTCCTTCTACATCTACACGCGCAGTGGGTCGTGTCTGTACCAGGAGAAGTGGAACGTGCCAGGCGGGAAGAGCGTGACGTACTCGGACCCGGAGGAGGAGAAGCGCTTACTGTTTGGCCTGCTGTTCTCGCTCAAGGAGTTCGTGGGGAAGATTGCGCCTACGCAGACGACGGATCCGTTCGGAGAACCTGTGGCTGCAGCCCCTGAAGCGATGCAGAGATACCAGACCAACACGTACACGTGTCACCAGTACGAGACGCCCAGTGGCCTGCGCTTTGTGATGATGACGGACAACCAGGCGGGCGACATGACGCCCACGCTCAAGTACATTTACTCGCAGATTTACGTCGAGACGGTGGTGAGCAACCCCCTGAGCGACACCAAGAGCGGCAAACCCATCACTAGTCAACTCTTCCGGACGCAACTCACGCAGTATCTGGAGAGTCAGCCGTGCTTCAGGTAGTTGAGATATTGATAAATGCAAGCAAAGATGGTGTTGCATGGTTTTAAACACTTGAAAGTGTAGATCTTAAAAAGTTTACGTTCGGGTTCATGCTGTAGAGAAGAAGCCTTGGAGAATGCTTACTACTTCTACTGCGGTGGGACGGAGAGCAGGATCATGCTGCCAGCATCGTTGGATAAGGTCACGGAGTGGCTAACGAGCAGTGGTTAGAGGAGGCAAAGTTTGTGTGAATGGACTTCGTACCGGTGGAGTCTTGGATGAGATTAGCGGTCGTCTTCTCTCCTGGACGACTGCAATGGGGATCTGAGCTGGGGCTAGATCTTTGAACGGAGCGGAACCTTCACAGATTTCCCACACAATGACGCCAAAGCTGTACACGTCTGCAGATAGTGAGTACTTTTGGCTGGTAAGAACTTCACTGTTAAGGTGTGAAATGCAGATACGGGGTTAAACTATCGAGTATTTGTTTCGGTAGAAGGGATGTAAACGTACGGGGCCATCCATTGGAACGTGCCGCAACACCCTGTCATTAGCTCGGATTGATCGTTTGCACGCGAAATCCCGAAGTCTGAGCATGGACACATTAGTTTAGATCTACGTCAACACACGCATGAAGCACGAATTTATTCGAACGCACCAGCAAGTTTTACTTTGCCCTCAGCAGTCATGAGCAAATTCCTTTCGATAAAGCTTGTTAGACTGACAATTTTGAAGTGCATAAGCACATTTCTTCATGCACGGACGTACAAAGATTTTAGGTCCCTGAAGATATGCACAATACAAGTCAGTAAGGAAATCATTAGACTAAGGATGATAAAACGACATACCTGTGAATGATGTCGAAAGAGTGCAGAAACTGTAGTCCACGAGCAATATCCAGCTAAACACAGCAAAGTACATCAGACCTGCACAGATAAGTATTGTTCGAAGCGTTATGAGCATACAATCATAGTGACTCGTTTGGTCCAGGATGTCGGGAAAGGTGGGATTCGCCGTGTTTTGTCAGGAACTCCATTAATCAATTCGCTGCAATACAAGAGTTAGATTTATCGATGCAAACTTGCTTGGAAATCTATCGAAGTTGCTTACAAAAGTGAAAATGGGAGATACTCTAACACCAGCGAGAGTGGATTTGCGCACACAGCGAGGAGCATAACCAACGATGGGTTGGGACCCAGTTGCTGCATCATGTCCACTTCATTTGCGAACTCGCGCTCTACCGCGCTACGATCGGTACCTGTGAAGCTGCCAATATGTCACTTGTGAATGATTTGATGAATACTGTAGCAACATAGCATGCGAAACGAACTTACGACTTCACCGCAACTTCTGCACCGCGCCAAATTCCCTTGTAAACTTGGCAGCTACATCATGTATCAATTTATTCAGCTATCCGAACCACAGATTCATGCTCTGCGATATCACCTACCTGCTACCTGTCCCAATCTGCTTTTCAATAGCAAGATCTTTCGATTCAACCTCACGGACTGCGCACCCCGGCTTGAGGATTTTAGTCAAGAAAGGTGAACTCACTTGAAGGTGCACTGGTGAAGCGGGTACTTGCAGTTTCTCTGGAGACTGACGATTCATATCTAGTAGATCAACGCTACCCACGGGAGCTGGTGGGCTCAACTGGTGCTGCATCGGTGAACCAGGTGTGATTCCATGAGGTTTCTTCGGTGATATGGGATTCAATCCAAGAAGGTCAACACTGGCAACGGGAGCAGGTGGTCTTCGCTCTTCACCTGTGCGATGATCACAATTTTAAACTTTTAAGAAGGTAAAATGTGGAGAATTCTTCGACTAACCTTGAAGCAGAATATATACAACAGACGCGTTACTGGAGCAAACGCACTGTACATCCTACAGAAAATGTCATTAGAAATCATTCCACGGTCTCGAATCATGCAAGTCTGCACGTACCTCGTCGGACTTTAGCAAGATAGCTTCTTGTGGACTGTCATCATGAAACGATGAACCACATTCAATCAAATCCGAGTGGTATTCTAAAAAGTTTGACTAGAAAATACCTTTTGAGAAGCTTTAACGAGATGTTTGGATGCATAGCAGCAGGAATATGTGGCTCGATAACTTGTCGAAGTTCTAGCAAAGTTCGAATCATCGGCACGGAAAATTGTTTAACAATACTCTTCCACTTGCATCGTAAAAGCATTTGTCGCGAATCATCTGCATACTTGTTTGTAAGACAGTAGTGTAGTGAATTAAGAACAGACCTCCTACCTCTTTCAAGTCTTTCAGTGTATAGAGTCGGCGCTGAAGGTGCTGGTGAAGGCATATTGATATCAAACAGCGGTTGTACAGGGGCATAACCTGACGGCTCAATAGCAGACCCATCTAATCTCGAGCACAAGTCCTTAATGAACATTCGCAGGCTATACCCTTGTGGCCAACCGCCCTGCAACCACGACAAATTGAGCTGTCCATTTTGAAACAAAGAGTGAGGAAGTCTCTGCCAGTATTACCCAGAAGTGAACAATGTGAGACTACCAAGCACTCTTCAAAATAAAATTCGCTTACTTCACCCCCTGCAATGCACGAAACCAAAGGCTTTTCTGCTGGAAATGACGCCGAAATACGAAGAGCAAATTCGGTCCTTCCGTCGACACCACCGCAATACTGAGACTGGAATACAGAGTAAGCTCAGAATTGCAGGGCAACACAGCCCTCTCAGCCATATTTACATTCTTCGTGAGCACAGCAAGCTGTATGTCCACACCGCTGCTCTCCGCCGGCCCCGTCCTCATTATGCGAATTCTGCGCAAATATTTCTCAGCATTAGAGAGCACAAGGGCTTCTCATTGCCTGCTGCACCAACTTACCCATCCACCCGCGGGAGTTTTCGCAGCTCTTTGTGAATCTTGATGTAGGTGATCATGTTCTGGAGCTGGTGTTGCGTCGTCTGCGAAATACGGTAAGATCAGAGTCAACGTAATATCATGAACAAACTATTGAGGATAATTGTCGGACAGACCACAGGCAAGAAAGACAGATCCGGGACGCCATTTGCGTGCATGTTCACACAGTGGTAATTTAGGTGGTGGTGCCGTACCACGACTCGGGTTAAAAATGGCTACACCCATCGGTTCAGCTTTGTAGAGGACCTTGTCAACACTTGACTTGGTCCATGCAGGCCAGCTATCACGACACTGGATTTTGCTGGCAAGAAGTGGGCGCGGATATCTTCTCGAAGTACAATGGAAGTGCGCTTCATTTCGGCCTTTTACTATAGGTTGGTGGACGCCAAATGTCTACTGTGCATTGCTGGACGGCGTGGTAGTTGTGAGACACCATTACCCATTCGGACTGCGCAGACGCGAATACAGATTCATTTCCTCTTTTGCTTCCAAGCGCTCAGCACCACCACAATCTCTAATTCCCAAGATGACTCGCTTTTTCTCGTGCCTCGCCATCGCAGCCTTTGCCACTGTTGTCGCTGCTGACATCGTGAGTGATGTGACTTCTGCTGCTAACACTGCTGGAAGTGCGGTAACCAATGCCGCCACCACTGCTGCCAGTGCTGCTTCGCCCGCTGTGGACGCAACAGGAAGCTGGATTAGTGGAGCGGCCGATACGGTTTCCAGTGCTGCCGGCCCAGCCGTCGATAAAGCTGGCAGCGTGCTCGACAGTGCAGCAAGCACCGTCAGCTCGATCGCGGGCGAAGTGGCCAGTGCGGTCGGGGATGACAGCGATTCCTCTTCAACCTCGGTGACTCCAGTCTCCATGGCTGCTATCGTCGCAGTCGTGGGTCTTCTAATGAACTTTGCCTAAGTGATATACAAGGTTGAAGTGGTTGAAAACGCCACGTGATTGGTCGAATTTCCACCAACATGTTTTTGGTCACTGTGGAATTGTCGTGAAGATGTGGAGTGCTTGGCGTAGCGCTGCATCTCGCGGTGGTCGCCTGCTGAGCAGCAAAGCGGCTGCAGACACACGTCGGGTTGCTGTAGGTTCTCTGTCAGCTGTTTACGCCGTTGCGGGCGCTGGACTCGCGGTGGCAGCAGTCATGAAGTACGAAACACAGGGTGAGTCGTGGACAGTGAACATTGTCGAGATACTGTAGTGTGAACTCACATGTGGGTTTATGTTGCTACAGAGGGATCTACACGGCTAGAATCCAACCCGAGGAAGAGCAGTATGTTGTCGCGGAACTTCATCGCTGATGCTGTGGAGAAGGCGTTCCCAGCTGTGGTGAACATTGCTGTTGATTCAGGTGACGCTTGCCCTACATTTTGTTTATTTTATCAGTTTGCACTGATGTATTACTGTGTCGCGACAGGGTATGTAGCTAGCAATGGATCGGGCTTTATTATATCGACGGAAGGGCTGATCGTCACGAATGCTCACGTGATTGCGCGATGCAATCGATACTCCAAGATTCAGGTCCGCTTTGCTGAAGAAGAATCTAACGTTGGTTTGTGATAAGAGTGCTGACTGTATTGATGTAGGTGACGTTTGCCGATGGCAGCAACTATCCTGCCGTGATCCACAGTGCAGACACTCTTTCGGACATCGCGCTTCTCCAGATCAAGTCCGACGAAGTGAAGGAGTGGCCTATGATTTCGATCGCCTCGTCGTCCGAGCTACGGGCTGGTGAGTGGGTCTGTGCACTTGGCAGTCCGTTCTCCCTGCAGAATAGCGTAAGTGCCGGCATCATTAGCGCCGTAGCACGACACAGCAGCGAGCTAGGATATCCCCAAAAGGGAGGTGAATACATCCAGACGGATGCTGCCATCAACGCTGGAAACTCTGGTGGCCCACTCGTCAACCTAGACGGCGATGTGATTGGCATCAATACGATGAAGGTGGACGGCAGCGTCGGCATCTCCTTCGCCATTCCATCCGACACTGCAGCTCAGGTGATCGAACAGCTCCGCAAGCACAAGAAGGTGGTGCGGCCGTACATCGGCATGCAGATGATCAACTTTAACACACGCGAGCTCAAAGAAATAGGTCGGCTGTTCCCGGACGTGAAGGAAGGAGTCATTGTCAAGTCGGTTGCTCCTGGATCGCCCGCTCACAAGGGAGGTTTGCTGCCTGGGGACGTGATCGTCATGTTCGACGGGAAAAAAGTTCAGAGTACCAAGGACATTTTGACCGCGGTGGGCTACACTATTGGGCGTCATATTTCTGTACAGGTCAAACGTCGTGGAGAAAAGAACCTCGTAAAGATGCAGGTGACAACAGAGCCATTGCCTGCACCGTTGCAGCAGTTCCGGGGGTAGATAAAATGTGCTGATCGAGATAGCTTCAAATTCGAAAATAAATTCCGCAATTCGAAAATGAATTCTGCAATGCAAAAAAAATTTGTAAAATCCGAAAAAAAATTGTGAAATCTGAAAATAATATGTGAGATCCGAAAATAATTTATGAGATCCGAAAATAATTTCCTAGTCCCGAAAATAATTTCTTTTATCCGAAAATAATTTCTTGATCCGAAATTAATATTTGAAATCCGAAATTAATATGTGAGATCCGAAATTAATATGTGATATCCGAAATTAATATGTGAGATCCGAAAATAAACTACTCTAATTTCCTTGATCCGAAAATAATTTGAAAAATCCGAAAATAATTTCTTGATCCGAAATTGATATTTAAAATCCGAAATTAATATAGGAGATCCGAAAATAAATTATTTGATCCGAAAATAAATTCTCGGATCTGAAAATAATTTCTGAGATCCGAAAATAATTTCTTTAATCCGAAAATATTTTTTACGAAAATAAATTACTTTAATTTCCTTGATCCGAAAATAATTTGTGAAATCCGAAAATAATTTCTTGACCCGAAATTAATATTTGAAATCCGAAATTAATATGTGAGATCCGAAAATAAATTCTCGGATCCGAAAATAATTTCTTTAATTCGAAAATAATTTCTTTAATCCGAAAATAATTTCTTAAATCCGAAAATAATTTTTTTAATCCGAAAATAATTTTTTTCATCCGAAAATAATTTTTCAGATCCGAAAATAATTTGTAATATCTGAAAATAATATGTGAGATCCGAAAATAATTTATGAGATCCGAAAATAAACTGGTGAGTATATAAATAAATTTCGAGAAACGAAAATAACATTCAGGATCCGAAATTAATGTGCTCGATCCGAAAATAACCTTTTAAATCCAAAATTAAAATGCTCGAGCCGAAAATAACTTTTTATGACACGAAAATAAAATGCGCTGTCCGAATTTTTTTTTCAAATACGAAAATAAAATTAAGATCGGAAAATAAATTTTAAGATCCGAAAAAAGATATTACGACATTCCAGTTTGAGTTAATTGTGAGACCCATAGAAGTAAAAAAGCAATTCGCATTATTGCCAAGTCAAGTGAATATACAGAAAGTGCAGTAAAAGTGAAGTAGATGTATAGAGGAACAATTATCCTATTTACACCGACTCTATAGATACCGAAGATACCCTATTTACCATCTACGGCACCCATCACCAGTTCACAAACGGCAAAACATGGGAACCAAGTGTATGCTATTGAGATCGTATTTGAGTAGCTGACTACTACAATCGAAATTTGATGCATTGATAGTTCGAATATATGAAGCGCAGTGAATATTAGTAAGACCAATATTACACCTTATATGTCATTGATTGCTGAATGGTTTAAACATGGAGGTTTGACGCATGAAGTGGTCTAACATATCACAAAAGCACCTGAAATAGTTTAATGTCTGCCCAGTTGAAAATCACGCACATGATGAGTTGGAAAACATACCATCAGTAATATCATCATCAGCGGTAGTTTTGTGCCCTAACTGAAAAGATGCCATCAAGCATTTTGATCATGGCGATTTTTATTCTGATACTGGGGATTGAAGCGACACAAACTAGATAGCTTAAACCCCCAACACGAAGCACTTTGGGTTCCACCCATTAGCCTAAAACCTATACACGATATACCTTCCCGCGGGGAAGGGATTATATAATTAAGTGAAGATAAATAATATCATGTCCCTACACAGTACTAAGCCCAACCCCTATCATGTTCAAAATGCGCCATCATGTATCAAGCACGCTATTGTGTATTCATTGTACAACATAAATCCTATATGTTGACATTGTGCACCGTCAGTGCGCGCGGATAGATGAGTCGTCGGCAAGGACTCATGCAG
>NBNE01000172.1:0-34667 GCA_002215365.1 Phytophthora megakarya
GAGTCTCATGTCACGAGATGTAGTCCCAACAGCAACAAGAGTCCAACACGGTAAAACGTTGTGGAGCTCACTTAGCACAACTCTACATCATCTATCACGAATTGTTGCTCGTCACAGAAGAGTCGGTCGCAAATTGACAAGCAGCGAGACGGAGAAGTCGAGATTCACTCCAATAAAGAGATCATGTTGCATGTATCGTGTGCCACGGTGGCACGCAATTACATCACGACGAGCTTGTTGGCGAGCAGTTTTCAATGTCATCGTCATCAACACTCCATTCACAACCGTCAGCCGATTTCCAACATAAAAGAACTTAGCTATGTTGACGATATCTCGAGCTTGTGTTCTTCCACGACGACAATAATCTCTAGCAATTGGTTTTCCATCCATTTTCAAGCACTAGCTGCTACTTTCACCACTCCCTTCGATCCAGTAATATTCTCGTTAGTTCATGAACCTCTTCAACTTAATTCGTTTTTCTTTCTGCTCCTTATTACGGGTAAAAAGACTGAACTTGAGTAAAAAAGACACCAACTTGAAGTGAACAGTTCAGCTGACAAGGGTGTGTCCACAAGCACAAGCCATCTCTTCATAAGCATAATAGCAGTCCATTCGTTCTTTCTCCTTATGACACTCGTGTCCAGCGGCCTGTGGTTGGTGCGCGCGTACGTGAATCTGCTGCTGTTCGTGCCTCGCCTCGTGTGAGTTTCTCGTCCGTCTATGTCTGCCGTCTGCCTGCCACTCAATTCTCTTTAATTGTCATCAGACTCGAGCTCAACTTGGCGTGGAATCCGCTCGTGTTCCTCGCTCGCTTCGCTCTACAGCGTCTCCACTGCGCACTCAAGTCCCTAACTACATCCTCAATGACCGACGCCGACAGAATGCGCTGGCTGCAGCCAAACGAACGCGACGGAGAGCGCGTAGCCATCGTGAGTTATCCTCGTTGCGGTAACTCGCTCATGCGCGGGCTGCTGGAGAAGGTCACGGGCGTCTACACCGGCTGTGACACTCGCCCCGACCGCTCGCTCAGCAAGGAGCTGCAGCAGTACGGTATGAAGGGCGAAGGCGTCGTGGACGAGTCGGTCTGGTTCGTCAAGACGCACTTCCCCGAGCGCGTGGGCTACAAGGCGTTCCCCGTCAAGAAAGCCATCCTCGTAGTGCGCAACCCGTGGGATGCCATCGACTCGTACTTCAACATGACGCTCACTAACACGCACAACAAGAGTTTGCACGAGTCGCAGTACGAACGGTTTGCCGAGCGGTGGGACGGATTGCTCCGCAATGAGATCGACGTGTGGATGAAGTTCCATCGCTATTGGACCACGAAAGTGGACATTCCGATCATTGTTGTACGTTATGAAGACCTGATGATGCATCGGGAGGAAACACTACGTCGAGTGTTTTTGTTTTTGACGGACTTGACTACTCTGGAAGGTACGGAATGGGAACAAAGAATTCAGGACGTCATGGCCACGAGTGGAGACAAAGCGGGGCCGTACAAGCCGCGCAGTGGCAAGATTGGCGGGTCGTTCCGTCATTACTCGGACGAGCAGTTCCAATACATTTTGAAAACAGCAAACTTGCCGCTCCGTGGATTCGGCTACGACCCGGAGACGCAGAATTTTCCAAAGGAGATCACTCTTCCGAAGCGACAGGTGAAACCAGGCAAGGAAGATGCAAAGTTGTTGATCTCGATTGATCCGGTCATGGAGATCCGAAAGAAGAACGATTCCTTTGGTCGTGGCTCGACCTACTTCCGCAGAGCACTCACTGAACCCGTGATTGCAAACGATGGCACAGAACTCAATATGGATGAAGTTCTAGCTGCACGGGAACGATTGCAGGCTAAAAAGGAAGAGACTGAGCAGGATGAAGCGATGAAGAAGCTTCAGGACCTGAACGTGAACGATGCAGAGACGAAAGAGTAGAAAACAGAGGTGACCTAGATTTGCTGAAGACCCTCAACAAGACGCAGTGAATATATTTCGTGAAGTCAATTTTGACAACTATATAGCACATCGATCGATGTATTATAAAAGTATATGCGTGTATCAATGTAATGTTGGTCGGTGCTACTCAATGTGATGATCGTTCAGCACCTCGTCGGTTTGCTGCTGCTGCTCCTTCACCTTCACAGCGCCTCGAGCACGATTGGAACAACCTCACAGTTGCTAGGGCGCACTTTGATGTTCAGTGCGACAGCACAAATCGCCTCAATAATGCTAAGGTGTGCTGCCACGACGACATGGCACTCCGGAATCTCACGGAACAACTCTAACAGGAACTCTCGTGCGCGCTGTTGGATCTCGTCTGTCGTTTCGCGGTGTGTTGACGACCACATTTGGTCCTCTTCGTCCGTGAGGCGAGAAAAATCAACATCCGCGAACCTCCGCTTGAGTTCAGACAGCGGTCTTCGCTTGTTGCACGTGTGGCAGTCCAGCGTCTCGCGGCAGAGCTCGAGGCAGGTGAAGGGCTCGCTGGGTACTTGATGCTTGGCGAAAAAGTGCTGCGCTGTCTGAATGGCGCGTGAAATCGGAGACACCACGACCCTCTCAATGGGCGGCATGTGTCTCTCCAACTCCGCCTGGACACTCGGCTGTCCCTTGCTCTGCGCGTCCTTCACGCCAAAGGGTGTCAACGGGGCGTCCAGGAACGCGTCAGTTCGCGCGAACTCGTCCTCCCATCGAGGCGAGCCGTACTTGTCGTGGGCCTCGTTGTGCGTGCCCTCCGCGTGGCGTAAGAAGTACACAACCTTGATCTGTCGCGGCGTGCCATCCGGTCGCTTCTCCTTCTCCAGTTGGGCTATTTTCTGTTGGAATTCCGTCCAGGACGTCGGTACCATCTCGAACTGTTTGAAAAGCGACAGCGGCGTAGTTGCATCGTTCTCGACTGGAGTTTTGGGCGCGAAGAACCCGTCGACAGCCTTTACAACGGTCGGGCTGGCAGGAATCGGGCTCGCTTCGGCTGTGTCGGTCGTCTCAGTCATCCTTCGTGCCCGGTGTGATGCACTTTCGTGTCGAAAGTGTGATGAATACTTCCTCTTTCTCAAAACGTTAGGAAATACATGTATGACCTTAAAATAACTCCTAATTATTCCGTTATTAAACGGTAAATACACTACTTTCACTAAAAAACCTCCTACATGTAAATAACAACTCTACCGCGGACAATACTGGCGGTGATTTGTTCAAGGCTATAAACTTGATCAGACAGGAGAAAACTCTTTGAATTTTAGCACGTGGGCCACCTTTGTTGCTCAGCGAAATATCAAGAATCCAAAATGGAAATATTAACTTCATTTACTAACATTACATGGTATAGACGTTATTGTTCATCGCTATTTTGTCAAAAAAAAACAAAAGAACTTGTTCTCTGGGTATTTTTACATATCCAGAGAACACATTTGAGGTGGGTCATGTAGCCCCATGAATCAATATTTAAATAACTACGGAAATGTTTGAATATCTGTAATCAAACATATTTCCTATATTCACTGGAATTGCTATTATCGTTTGTTGCTCAAGTAACATGAAGTTAAGCCTCAAAATTAAGCTTTTGTACAAACCGATACAGACACGACAACTGAAGCAATTCTAAAGATCTTTCAGGAAATAAATCTCATTTCAATCCGAGCAAAAAGCTATGTTACTTTTTTGTCGTTAGTGGTAAAATCGCTCTCGGCTACATGCCTAGCGACTTTCCTAGGTACATTTAGCTTGGACGACGTTAGCACGCTACGAATCTTAAGAGTGATTGTATGCTATGATCCCTACTAATCCTTTATATTTTGAAGTCAACAACGTCCGGTTTTCATTCCACTCACCGTAGAAACAGATATTGCGCGAGCTGGAACTTTGCGCCTGCGTATTGCCCAGTCCAAGGACGAACTCAATTCTGTGCGACGCATGTACACTCGCGTACCATGCCATAATACCAAGCTAGACGTCCAACAAAGCTGCGCAGGATACGACGCTACAACAGTAGTTGAGAATAATACTTGTAAGCTGAAGGGCTGCCGAATATGGCATTGTTATGCATCCTGCAGGTAGCCGGCAGATAAATAATGCTACCCAACCCACAATACCAGCGAATAAATAATGGTGTTTATTCTTCGCAAGCACATAAATAATGAAGTAATGGGCAAGATCAGCATAATCTATTAGCGAATAGCGTCATCGACATCTTGGGCATTCCAGTACCGCGAGTTTTGGCGCAAGAACAGAATCATCTCCGGCGTTATCGGCTGGAGGCTGTGGCGTTCCTGGCCGAACGTAGTACGCGCATCACTGAAGAAGCACTCAGCGACGTTAGATGTCGGTTGAATGCTGAGAGGAGGTCGTACTTGATCTCCTTTCGAACAAGACGGCGCCGTTTCTGCAGTTTTTCCACAAATGAAGCCTCATCTTCGCTGCTTGCATCTTGATCCGCAGCCCCACTCGCCACAAAATCAGCTTCCAGGCGTCGGAATGGCCCCAGCGCGGCCCACTCGCCTCGCTTCAAACGGCTTGATCCCCCACTCAAGATATGCATGCAGGCAACGTCGAAGTCCGTTCTGTGGACGATCGGCGCCTGAGGTCCTGCATATACAATATAAAATAAAAGTTAGAAAATCATCCGTAATAACAAAATACAGCAAAACTTACCTATAAATCTCTCGTATTGAGGCTTGATTTTTAGAAGCCCATCGAACCACACTCGAACGTCAAGCAACGTGACATCATTAGCCTGGAGGGCTTTGGCAACTGACACGATCTTTTTCAGCTCCGTCAAAAGGGCGCGTAGGCGGCGGTTGGCTGCTGGCGGTGGGAGATATTCCACGAGTGCATCGTCGTTCATGTCGAGGTGCTCCAAAAAGCTCAAAATAGCAATTCACCATACCACAGGTCGACGACCATCTAGTATCCTGGCGAATGACCGATTGCAGAGCTGTTTTAGCCTTCGCACAATATAATTTGCCACAAAATGTAAAATTAACATCACCAGTAGTTACCTTAGCTTGGTAGACTGTAAGCGAGAGCGTAACTTGAGCATCAAGGAGTGGACCGAGTCCCGGTCAGCCTTGAAATCGTCCATGTCCGCCTGTACAGCCAAATTTAGTAGGTGGCTGGTACAACCCACAAGGGGTTCGCCCATTAGCGTAGCAAGTAGCCTGTTTACAGCGCAATTGTCAGCAACGAGGAACATACATTGAGAGAGCTGTTTGCCGTAGTCTCGAGGCAGCATGATCGCCAGGAACTCCATGTGCCCTCGCGCAGAGAAACCTTCAACGAAGGCATCAAGCAGAGGAGCCATGCAAAGTAGAGGCGTCTTCCTGACGCCCCCAAACTCGTAGCAGGCGAACAGAGCGATGAAAAGCTCGGACGCATGCGTCCATCCGTCGAACAGGAGGCCAAAGCGATCAGGAAGATCTGTGGTAATGGCGCGCTTCACAACCTTAAATCAGACTGTCCATTGCGCTGACTAGTGTCCCCACACAAATTGGATCAAGATTTCTGTATCAGGTTCATAACATAACACAATTAGTAAGTAATGAACGAATGTACCAAAAACTAACAAATCTCCTGGCTGCGCGGTTCTCGCAGAACGACAGCGGTAGATGGTTCTTGAGAATCCAGTCCATCCATCTGTAAATGCTTAGAGCTGATTGGCGCACGTAGTTTAGCATAGATCCCGTTCAGCCATAGACGCAGCTAGCATCACCGCCTCGTTGTCCATATGTTCGCGCCGGACGTGCTGCATCAGATTGCTGTAGCCGTTCCGGCGTGTCTGCTTCATCGCGGCACGGGCGGAAGTAGAACCCAGCAATCTGGGCAGGGGTAAAGGCATCGTGGCGAGGGCGGGTAGCGAGGACCATGGCGGTCGGGTAGGAGGAGCTGGTGTTACTGAAGGTGCTCAAGATGAAGTGTGAGCACTCAGACGCGTTGTCGGAATTGGCTGGTTGTGAGAATCGTTGGTGGAGAAGACTTTAGTTCTTAGTTGATTTGGGAGACGAACATTAGAGTAAAGAGGTTTGGGGTATCCATTAGGGGAGATGACTTTCATAGCTAATAAATTATCAGTACTTGCCGGGAAAAGCCAGAGCATAAATAATTTCGTCGCCTCATACAAAATTACTCAAGAGACCATACCATAATCGGCAGGCTTATTAAGCTCCAAAGAGTCTCCTAATAAGCTATACAGTGTGGTGTACACAAGTCTGCATGGAATGGGTGGTGCCCACATCCACGGTACCAAACCTTTACTAATTTTAGATACATTGTACAGCCGATCAGAAGTCCGGATTAACGTGACATCGAGAATCGATCATATATATATTTTCGTAAGCCCCAATAAATCCTTTTCCATAGTGCCAAAATGTCACGCTCCGGTGGTCGAACAGTGTGCAGCACACGACATATAGACAGTCTCTCGTATTGACTAAAATAACACATGTCAAATACAGTTTAGGGTGGTATCCTTTAATTCAGATAAGTGATATGGACACATCTATGCGTCGGACGTCGTATGAAGTGTGATTGCGTCTAGAGAGACAACACTGATTGTAGAAATGTGTACTGTTTATGTATATATGGATCTTACGCTTTATGGAATGCGGGTATATCACTAGAGACAAGAACTGCGTCCAGGTAAAAGGATAATATATGGCGTGAAAGATACAAAAAAGTTAAGATCTCAGTGGCATCCCACAAGGAATTCATCAACTTTACGGCTAACGTAACATAGTAGTTTTGGTGCTTTGAGTAGGCAATGCTCCTATATTGCAATCAATGATGGACTGCTACTATATACATACGGTCAGTTGAGCGCATGGTGTATTTTCACGGTGTGATCGATGTTTTATACAGTAACAGGAAAATAGGGTAGACATATGACAGAGGACTAACTTTCTCTAAGTGAGGAGCACTGACACATAGCGCCATAGTGTAGGGGACTGTCCCTTAATATAAATTAAATAACTCCGCGATATCTGACTACATTATTAAGTATATATTTACTTATCAATCTAACATGTAAACCTAGCAAATAGTACCTCTAACTTTGGTGTGTTCCGGTATAGGCAACGGTTTGATAGATTACAGTAGCTACAAACCCGTATTAACGGGGCCAGCACAGATGACGTTGTAGCATGGGGGATGGCATGAATTCCACTGGAAATGGACCTCGGTGTTAATACATCTTACTTTATTAAGATCTATATGAATGATTTTAGTAGTGCATTTAGAGGTTCGACTTACAAATATCGACAACTGTCCTATTTTGCATTCAAATTTGAGTAATCCATGTCGCTATTAACGTTCATAACGAGAAAATGTTTCTGCAATAATCAGCGATACATGTGAGCACCGTAAAATATGCCTTGGTAGGCATTACATAGTACCTAGGTTCCAAACGTTTGCTAATTTAAACGTACCCACTTGCTATCCCTATCTAACGCTTATTGCTATCTGGGATATATTCACTGTATGCTCACACAAGGAAATTGAATAGGTTTAGTATAGAAGGTGTCACACTCGATGACAGTACCATCGTGGTATTAATACATTCACTGCTTATACGTGAGCCACATACTGCTCGCTATTACTACATAGAGGGAAATTTTATCGTTAAATGAGACCCTATTTTTCTTACCTCTACGTATTGATAGTTGTTTCGGATGCTAGCCCAAACTAGCCCATAAAATACTTCAGTACTTTCGAGTGTACGATGCGTGGCTAGCATTAGCCATCATTAGTATACAAATTGGTTGTGTAGTGCTAATATTTCTATTGATGAACCAGCAGGGTGCTAAAAGAAAAAAAGCGGCTAGGAACGCCTTTATTTTTTATAAATAAAATTTTAAAATAACACCAACTGAGCTAGACAAACACCAGATGCGTTAGAAAGACATGACCATTGATATTTTGGCTTCGAAAATTCTAATCGTTGACAGATATGTTTCAGATTACGACACTTTAAAATATGGCATATTATTATGAAAGACGACTCAGTAAATGTCATCCTAAAATAAATGAAACACTCTATCCATATTATTTGCACAAATTAGAAATGGCAATAACACCAATATAGGTTTTATAGTGGTTTGTGCCCTTATGGACGGAAAGACTGTTTTTCGGAGACTCAGGACGACAAGATGGATGGCTGCTTTACCATCTCAAGTTTCTGACAACACTACGCTCACTCGCCGTACCCACCGCGAAGGAGAGTACAGCGGCGTTGAGCCGTCCTCATTATCAGTCTTTCCTTCGCACGATCGATAGTTAACCATAAGAGTTGGACATCACTACTAGCAAAATGGCTCACCAACTACTCTTACTTCTACCAGAAGCCATCCTGGACCAGCGTCAAAAACTACCTGCTGAGCTTGCGTATGCTGAGAATACCGACGACATGGAAGCCGCTCGCGTGGGGATCCGTGTGCTACCTGCTGCACACGATTCGATATCGACGGGGAGGAGGCCACAACTCACCCCGTTGACTGTGTTTGGGTGGCTCGGGTCCGGGAGAACCACTGCAGGGTTTGGGCAGGAGATCTCGGTAACTGCGGTACGGGGGGCCTTCTCCGCCGTCATGTGTTCGTCTTTGTCAACGAGTTACCAATATACGGACAAGTCACATCGTACGAGGGCCTTCGGGTGACTATTCGCCATCGAGATGTCGAAACGGCGTGGAAACCGTGCATGTTGAAGAACTCGCGCCGGTTGTAGTCTTTCTGCTGCTTAATTCTCAACTTTCGTTACGTATTACTACCCACACAGGCCTACCAAGAGCTCACGCCCGTATCCTCGATCACCTACTCGGGACACGAGGTGCATTGGCAACTCGCCAGATCAAGTCTCTGCTTGCCGGAATTGCCCCGGTGGCCACCCATCCCGACCCTTCGGACCAGATAGTTTGGATGGACCCAATGTCTAAGCATGATGTGCTGTGCAGTGTGCGCCTCGTGGAAAATTTCGGGTTTTATAAAGATGGTGGCCGTCCATCACCCAAAAATACCGTTGGTAATCACTATTGGAGAAGACCCCTCTGTAACCTCGGCAGGTACACTAGCGACCACTCCGCCACGACGCATGTCCCCTCCGTGTATGATCAACTGGCAGAGGCCAATGCGCCCGAGCAATCCGGTCCCCCAATAGCAGCCCCCTCAAAACAAGTCTCGGCCACCTCAGAAAACACCTCCGCAGTTTCCATCCCCTCTCCCCACGCACGCTTTGTTGACTTCATGGACTCACTTGACAATGCCACCAGAGGGAACAGGCCTCGGAGCAAGAGGAGGGCTTCGAAGAGGTCCCCAACCCCGTACCACGACCGAGGGTTGCGATCAGAAAGAGAACAAAAAGGGAGTTGGACGATCAGGCTACATCTGCGCGGATTCTCTCTGCACTAGCCGATCAACCTGACCTGTTTCAACTCTATGCTCGTCAACTGGGATCGTTACGACAGGACCGCCAGCGCTTGTGCTACTCGGCAGTATACGACCTGTTACTCGCAGAGGGCTCAGGTGATTGCGTGGGCTCTCACTACAGCTTTCGACCATCAGCCGGCCAGCAAGAGGTTCCTGATTTGATCTGCGCGGACGAACACAGAGGGAATTCCCCTGCTGCGTATGTTGAACATGCCCGCGCGTCGCAAGGCACCAAGTTTATGCTGCACCCGGCATTCCTCCGTCAGCTCTATGACTTTCTGTTTGGTGTGTGCGGACTCTCCGTCCTACATTTCCGACAATTTGATCTGTCAACCCGGCCCCAGTACACGAGTAGCAATCACTCAAACGCGCGCAATTTCTTCGTCAAAGTGGAGTTTCTCCATCTGCCCAAGAACCCTTCCCACGGTGACCTGAAGGCAGCCTTGGGAGTACTTGGAACTTTTTGCGACGAGTTCTTCGACAGCCACACTTGTCGACTCGTTTCCGCTGCCAAGGTCTTTGCTGATGAACCGAGTGACTATGAACCCTGCGGCCCAGCTCCTACAGTACTACTTGGGTGCACGCAATAATGCGTCACCGAAGACTGACAAGGGTATTAAGTCGAAGGCGTGGACACTCATTGTCTCGCGTTTAACCAAGGACGGGATTGCAACTAACAAAGGTAGGCCTTGGTCCAGCCAAAAAGACGTTCTATTATATCTAATTAATGCTACACGCCTTCTTAGTCCAGTGTCGCTCGAAATACTCGCGGCTCATGGCCGAGTACGACGACTACAAGAGATTATGCGACCTCAGGGTGCAGGCTGGTGCAGTGAGACTAACTGTCCTATACTAGACAAAGAAGGTTGGGCTACACTAACGCAAGCACAGCCTCGTAATGCAGCTCTATACAAGCGATTTTGGTCCGACGGATTCGCCCACGACACTTTGGGTGCGCAGCTCGCAGTTGGCGCGCGTGAAACTGCAGGACGCAGATACTGTCCAGATGTTTGATCCTTCTGCCTTCCTAGAAGCCACCAAAATCGCCGAAGGCAATGACGACGAACCTGTGGAGGGTATCGTCGGTCGTGATGATGCGCCAGCTCCAACGGAGGACGCAGAAGCTGCACAGGTTTCTCCGGCGCTTTTTGAGCGTCTTCTACTTAGTGCACCGATCGTGCCAAGCGTTATCGCGACGAACGCAGGAAATCTAAAGAAGCAGGTGGAACTTCCAGCTCTAAAACCGTTGGAGATGAGGTCAAGGCTTCCATCGTGTTGTTTATGAAGACATCTGATGCCTACTTTTTGCTGAAGATGACGGCCATGACGCGAGAGCAATATTATGGCTTGGATTACTGGGAGACGTAGACTTTAATGCAAGATGTTCTACCAGTCCTTCGGTGATTTATCTGCTTATCTGCTCAATCTGGCTTCACTGGTAAGGCTACAGTAGTGGACAATATGGGACGCGACGGTGGACAGTGGTGGACAATGTGGGACGAGGCGATGAAAATATGGGACGTGGACACAAACATTGTTGAGTCGATTGACAGATTATTGAAAATGAGTATTGATTTCCATTGATCTAGGTGTTGTATTCTGTCCACATTGCGGCGGTCATCCAAAAAAGTAGAGAAACACACTAACAAACTCCGCCGGAACATTTGTAGGCATCTAAATGCTTTCAGCGCCAATTTTTAAATTATGCCGTGTATCCCGACACGGCGATAGTAATGCACAATAAAATACGCCAGCGTAAAATTTGTCTCTTGATTTTGAAAGGTCGCGGCACGCCCTAGCTAGTCCAGCGTTACCGCGAGCACTTCCCGTCGATAAGGTTTTCAGTGTTATGAACGCTTCACAGGCATCACACAGCAAGTCGTACACTTGTTTTTCCATGCAAAAATGATCACGAAAAAGGAAGGGGTTTGTGCTCGAAGAAGCGTTCGCCCCCTACGTTAAGCAGACATGGTATTCCGGGGGCGTTACCGTTGCTCGCTTGGAGCATGGGAGCAAGTGCTTGCACCAGCCATTGTTCGTCTTCGTCGTCGCCACGCATTTTTGGTTTTGGCCGTAAGCAGTTCCCTCCACGTAAATTACTTGGCTATAGATAGAGATCAATAGCGACCAGCTGGTGATGCAGCTCCTTTGAGATGAAACACATCGTGATATTATGTGTGTTGTGGTACAAATTCTACATTGCTAGTTTGGTTTCAAATTGCTAACTTGAACATCCGGCATTTTGTAATTTCAAGTCGAACACGCCCTAAACCATATTGCTATAAATCTATTTTATTATTACAACGCTAATATATATAGTGTGAATAATTTACCGAAATCATTCATTTTAGTTATGGTTGAATATCCGTTTAATCACAGCGCAAGGAACAAGTTTCATATGTATGTTAGCACCGTATTGTGGGTAAGTTTGGTAAGATTTCCAGACTCTCCAATCGTACTGATCTCTTGGACTAAGATCATCTATCTAGTTTAATGCTGAGTATTACAGATAGATTGGAGCCTCTCCCCTCACTCAGAGGAGTTAGCCTCGACTGATACATGTGTTTTTTCTTGACGAACTCATGAACTCGCCTGTGTACTTCATAGTGAGGAAACCGAAGTAAACGGTTGGGGAAAACCTAGTGCATTGGACCTTTTCGATGAGAACCCTGCTGATTCACGGCCATGGGCGTGAACCCCTTGTAAATCAGCTGGTTCTCGGTCGATCACATGTGGTGGCCCCAGACATTCGCGCACCGATGCTCGCCAATGCCCTTGGCTCGTATCTTTTATTTCGCTGGAACACGACCAATCTCCAGTGGAGCATTACCATGGTACTATCGACCCCGGCCGATAGTAGCGCAGTGGCCCCCCACGCCTTAGGGAATGGCACGAAAATCTCGTAGGGCCTGATCCGAGTGTTGTCGCTGTGAGATTTAGCACCTTGGTCATGGTGTCTGCACGGATAAGTCTCGATTTTGAGACGAGGCAAAGGGGACCTTCATCCGACGCGCCGATTGCAGACGCGTGGTGGAGCAGGACCACTGCAGCTCAAACTGGACACACCATTCTACGTCCTGATCTGCTAAATTGCCGCGTGCCACCTGTGCCCATTTGATCATTTTTGCTCCCGCGAAATGTTATCTCCACTGTTGCTGCAACTCCTGCGCACGTTGTACTTATTTCCCATTGACCACTGACAACAATATCCCTCACTTGAAGCGTGTATTTCGCCGGGCTCCCTTGACAGCTAAGTAATCTGCACTTCTCTGCAAAAAGAAGAAAACCAACAGCGCGGTCCCACCAATGACGCGCTGTTGGGCTTTGTTGGGGTCGAGTTGGGCGAGGATCAGTTCGAGTGCTTCGACAGTGACGAGTTTTCGGGAGTTGGGTGGTCTGCTAATGCGCTGCATACCGGCGAGTACGAGGAAGTTTCTGGGAGTGAGTTGCGGATCAACGTCACTACAAGCACGATGATACCAGCGAATGTGGCTCTGTTTGAACAGAACGGAGCTGGTTGATGCTCTGTCTGTCGGTAAAACGCCGGCCTAGTAGTAAATGCCGAAGAGAGCTAATTGCAGGGATTGTCTTTGAGAAGCCCGTGCTGGCAACACAACCAAGAGTTCGAGGCCATGCAGAACGAGCACCACTGCCGCCACGTTGTTGTGTATTGTCGCTGTGAAGATTCTGGGAGGGACATGTGCAGTCGGGCGAAGTGGTGCTTGCGTAGATCTTGCGGAGTGTAGGCAGGACTGCTACCGGCGCCCAAAGCGTAGTTAGTTGCTGCCATTGTATCTCCTGTTCACCCTCCTAGGCTCGCGAGCCTAAGTCTGCAAGGAAGTTCGAAGCACCCGGTAAGTGTGTACTGACATTCGAATCCCCATCGAGCTATTACCGCTCCGAGCACTCTGTTCAGCTCTTGTACTTGTGGATCGCGTCTTGAGAGCGAGTTGCACCAGGAGACAGCGGATTTATTGTCGGTTCAGAACATGACGTGAGAGAGGTTGTTGCGAGCCTCACGTACCCACGGCATTCCCCGCACAGGACAGCGAATACCGCCGAGAGCTGTTCGCGCACAATGATCGAGAACTGCTTTACGTGAATCATGCCGCGCTCGGTGGGATCAAACTTGACTCATAGGAATTGTTGCATCACATGGTGCAGAGCACACAGCCCCGTGTCACTGGCGTCCATATAGACATGAACCGCTGGCTCCGGGGCATTGTCGAAGTGACTTAGAGGTACACCTTGAAGCTTGCCGCTCTGAAGAATGTGCTCAAACCATAGTAAATCGAGACGTGCATCGGGAGAGATCACTGTTCTACCCCATTGTGGAGGTCGTTAATGTAGAGCGACGAGCCGTTGGAAGAATAGTTTTGCCGATCGAATGCATGAAAATACGTGGCGCAGTGACCCCCCGTACCTCGCTTATGGTTGTTCGCGAAGTCGAATCCGCTCCCACCAGTGCTCGAACTCGATGTAGCGCCTTCTGGATCTTCTCCGTTGGCATCGAGACGGTCTTGATCACTGTGGCCCAGTCCAGGCCGAGCCCTCGTGCTCTATTGGACCATTCGCTGAACTTCGTCTCGTAAATGGCGCGGAATCCCGGTCCGGATAGCTGGAGGGCTGCTTGACACAAATGCAGGCGGTTTTACATATCTTCCTCGATCAAGATATGGCCTTCGACCCATTTGTAGCAAAAGAAAGACTCGCCGACTCCATCTCCTCGATCTAAAGTGGCAGGACTCTCGCGCAGGACCAGGAACGTGATGGCTACTCCGAAGGATTGATAGTGGGCTGGAGACCCCGTCCACACGAACGGTAGAGGTAAAACGACGATCACGATGGTTCTATGACGATGTAACTTCCCGCGTAGCGTGCACACAGACTGGAATGTCCGAACATGTTCCTAAACGCCGCTTTGACATCCCCACGGTTGATTTTGACGACTATACCTTGTCTGCGAGACTTTAGCATCTCAATTCTGCGGGCTAGAGCTCCGACTGACTCATAGGAGAGAGGGAGAGGTCGGCAGGGCCAGATTGGTCGTTGATCGACGCACCATGCGGGTAGGACAGATCGTGGATAACGCGTGCTTCCATTTGGCGATCCACACCAGCCCCTGGCACGCATTCGAACGGGCTGATCTGAATATTTTCCACCTACTTGCAGCGTCTTCGTCGACCACTAAGTAAATTCCCTACTCTTGCCCGGCACGTACGCTCCCGAGCAACGCGATTTCCATCACGGTGGCAGACTTATGATTCCGCTTGACGAAGCGTCGCCGAGGCAGGTCGTGGTCTTTTCGGAACGGGTGTTGCACACCGACTCGGATTGATTGTCGATAGCACATGTGACTGTAGTTCATACCGTGAAGTAGCCACACGAAGTGATCCGGTGAGAACGCTTTGTTCGGGCGAGGGTCCGCAGCCGTTTGGCCCCTCCATAAGCGGATCGTCGATTCAAGCGTGAGGCACGAGACCCGGACCAGCTTGGACAGAGCACGTAGGGACGCCTTGTCCACCTGACAGATCGGGCGGTCATCGTTACCGTTAGCATTTTGCGTGACAGTTGGAGGTCCATACCTGCAGCAGCAAATGCTGTCTGCGACCGGCCTGGAACTGTCATCATGGTCGAGCAGGCTCCACTTGATGACTTCCAGGGTATTCATCAGATCTCTCGTTGTGGAATGCTGTAGACCAGAATTGTTTCAAGAAGCAGTTGTTGCACTGTGGCTTGCTCTCCGGAACGTAGCCGTTCTTCGAGGCGACGCTACACCGTCGCTACAACTGCCAGTGATATGTTCGTCGGAGCACGCAGTAGCAATTCTGTTCATAAGTGCTGGAGATCGAGCCGAATTCCTCCTAGTTTTTCGTCCACGTGGGCTTTTACTGCGCGGTATAGCTTTTCGGTCGGGATGAAGTGACCAAGGAACGGGTACGTGGAGCGGTCTGGTGAGGTCGGCGGACACCAGCGTCTTGAGATAAATCGCAGACACAGTTGCTTGACCGACTTCCAAAGGAACTTGACGTCGCGGTGTTGCCTTCACCGAGAAATGCGTCGACAGCGCATGCATATGAGTATCAGTATTATCTCGTGACGAGGGTTCCTGTCCTGTCGAGCTTGATACGGCGCCCATTCCTTTCTGTCGAGCCATCCTCAGTAGCATGCCGCTGAGTTCCGGGTCTTGTAGTGTCAACCGTCCCCTAACATGCAGCCGAGTAGTCGTCTGGTGATCGATGTCTTGTTCGCACGCAAGTCGATACACAGCCATGATGTTACGGAACCAATAGGCAAGCGTCTTCACCTCGTCCGTCTTCCTCGCGTCGATTCCAAGTACGCCGGGGCTATTTGGCTGGTGCTTCCATGGGAGTCGATTTGCAAGATGATCAACGGGTGTCGCTACTGAGAGGATGGCCAAATCGCTGGTTGCGAAAAATACCTCCTCGGTGAATTTCAGAACCAGACATTTTAGGATGAACCAACTCTTTTAGCTCATATGTTTCACTTCCACATTTATGACGAAATTGCTATTTCAAGGTCCAACCAGCTATTTACCCTGTGAAGCATCTATTAGGAAGGTAAGTCGAACACACGAGTTATTAATGGTCATAACTACGGATACTGATCGGAGCTAGGTCCTCCCTCACATGTGCTCGGTTTAAAGTAGCCTTACCGGTGAGATTCCCTCGACCACTGTAAAATTGCTCTTGGTAAACAGGTCACATTGTTTGTTTGATAAACTAGAGCCTAACGGTTAGGCGCTAACTAACCTGCCCGGCGGGTCCCACCGAACGAAGGGAAGCCGGCAGCATTCTGTGCTCGGCTTGAACTTCCGCTGAAAGCCCCGTTTGCGGGGCTCTGCTCGGCTTGTTTTATATACTAGATAGTACGTTATAGTTTTGAAATTCAGTGATTACGACTCATGAACGAATGCCGAAATTTTTATACTGTCAACATGGAGTTAAATTTTGGACTATTTAAACTTTGGTTTGCATATCCGGGACTCAAAAACTCGGAAGACGTGTATTTATCTGGAAAATGTGCGTGTTCTGCATAGCCGGGTCTAAAAAACTCTTAAGGCACGTATTTATCGAAGAATATCATTAAATCCCGATTCACTTAGATTCGTAAGGCTCACTACGATCGATGTGCCGTACATGTTACTTAGTAGTTGTTATGATAGGTATTTCTTAGTGCTAGTAAGTATTTGCAAGACTATTCCATAATGCTAAACGAAATAGATGCTTTGTCGTAAAGATATTACTTAAAGTATAAATAAGATGTAGACAAGGCTATTGTAATAGCAGAAGTATTGTAAAATTGAGATGTTTCTAGCACATTGACACTTGCGCATGAGGATCACCAACGACACGCATTCGTTTTGATGTCGTTACTGGGAGAGAGAAGAGTGTTCAAGCACAAAAGCTGAATCAATGATAGAAAATAGTGCACGACTGATAGGAGAACCAACATCTACTACCAATTCCAGGCGCACCAAGTAATCGTGATCTTCATCCCATTCGAAGAACATTGAGCATGGAAATATCAGTTGTTGTCCAAGCAATTTCCTGCCGACTTGAGTACCCTTCACATGAGGAAATACACTATCCAATTTTGCCTCAACAAACATCACAGTAAGCGATGCTGACACCACAATGAAATTCCAAGCATCGCGGTTTGGTCAATATTTGGTCTATTAGTATCGTTTTAGTTATTATATGTACGGTTTTTAAATGCGGTTTCCGTAGATTGACTCAAGTTTTATCGAAGATAGAATACCCCCAATATTTTAGCAATTGTTGCTGAGAGGTTGGTCCTCTTTGGTGACGAAGTGTCGCAGAATGAGCAAGGCATACTTAAAACGTTTATCCAGAAAGGTCTAGCACGCCGACTAATTTGTTCATTTAATGTTGCTTGTAACGCGGGCACATGCTACCTTACCACACCAGATTTACCAAAAGATTTACACAAAATCCTCTTCTCATTACAGATCAATCGCTGACGTAATGAGAAGGTAGCATGGTTTTATTATGGTGTTCATTCCTGAATGGAGTTACCGCCGGGTTGCTTTGGATCTAACCATGTCACCTAGGGATTGTGGTTTGTTGCTAGACAGGAATACTTAACGCGCGCACCTACACGCGTTATTGTGACTACCCGGTAGTACTCGATGAGAAATGATAGGAAATACTGTGAACAATTTGTTTCTTCATGAACTTAATGGCGTGCGTTCTTGAGTGATATCTGTTTGGTACACTCCCACTTGTGTGGGCGGTTGAGACCATTATCAGATGACTCTGATATCACTGGTTTACCGGTGTATTATACTTTGTTGCGATGTTGGCGTTCCTAGCCAACTCAACTCGTTAGCATTTAATTCAGTGAAATGGAAGGTCCGTTCGGTAAATGTTGCGACATACCGTTAGGTACGGCTAGTTACAGCAACTTTACCCGCTGCAGATGTTAGGACTGCAATTACCCCTTGCTCAGTCCTAACTCCTGTGGTGGGTACAGTTGCTTTATTGCGCTCTGTTTGGATTTTGCATGGTGTGCGGGAAGTTCACTTGATGTTGTTCCAACCGTCAATATAGTACGCGCAGTAGTCTCCTCCTGATGGCCAGTTGTCCTTAGAGTAGAGCACTATGGCGACTGGGAGTACTCACGGCAGGGGTAATCAGGTGCATGTTAAACCGGAGATCGCGTGATCTTCAGCTTGTATAGTTTGATCTCCAAAGGATGATATAGGCCTAGCTCTATATAGTGCATTCGCTCGTTGTACAGATCGTCAAGTACATGTACTTGAATTTCCTGTGCTATACTTATGACACGGGAAGCCTATTAATGATACTACCGGGGTACTAAAATTAACGCGCACACCTGTGCGCGTTAAATACTCCGGTTTAGACGGCTATCTACATTCGAATCGTGTGAAACGATACTGCGCACAGCTAACCATGGCACCATCACAAGCACAATTTTCTACAGTTTAATGGTATAATACGACTCTAACTCCCTACATTATTCAAATCCAACCAGTCCTTACAAATTCTACTCGTTGTAAAGAATTTTGGTCCGTTTCAGTGAATTTATCTCCATCCACACTTGCTACGTCTGTAAAATGTTCTATCTAAATAATATGTTGAACACGCCACATCCATGGATGCTTAATTTGCTAAGGATATTGAAGATACTACATTGTGCCATGTACTTGAAGTGGTCATATATACACAATATTACTTTTGATTATATTCATATTATTCATGTAACTATACTAAACCGCTTTAAAGCCGCATTGAGCGTGGCACATGGGAGTAATTTTGTCGTAGAGATATCAATCAAATTTTAACCAAAAGCCGTACGTTGGTACAAACCAACCGCCGATGTTCGGACAAACCATCGAGGTTGGTTTGAACGTTACGTGGTTTGGTTCAAACGGAATGAACCGGATTTGTTGTCAGTTACAGGTTTGGTTTGTTCAAGGTGTGACTTAAGTGCTACCCCGGATTCTGAACATCAACTTTGAATTCAACGAAATCGTTTGGCTCTTTTAAACGGAAGACATCGTCCAACCAACGCGCCACAGTCCACGGGGTGCACATATAGATTGTTAACTTCAAGAACTGAACCTAATATATACTGTTGACAGTACATTTAATTCTGTGACGGGCTTTGTGAAACCAGTGCATTGGTACTAGATTGTGGAAATTCCTCAAATGACGACATTGATGGTGAAAAAGCTGATTCTCAATGGTATTAAAGTTATACGACTACCGCCCTGCTCGACTTACATATGTATATAGATGGTAAACATTCCTATTGTACGCAGTATTACCACACACGAATATGGGACACCTCTAGTATTTTCCGGGGTAGTTGAAGCTGGAAAACTGAAATACTCGAACACTCAGCGATGCGGGGGCCAATCCGCACGAAATTGTAGCCGATCGTATTGAGGTATGTAGTTTGTAGCAAAATGCAAAATGAGCGAATACTTGAGTCTGATGCTAACCAGCTCGTTCTTGCTCAGTGCCTGCCACCCACTCATTCCAGAGCGACTAGGCAGCACGGTAAGTGGACATGCACGACATTCACTCTGGGGAAACGTGCTGTTGGGGATACGAACTTCTACTGCAGTTTCTGTAGGACAACCAGTGTCCAGGTGACTGGGAAGTCATCAGGTGTCTGGCGTCGGATACAGTCTGTGATCCACCCATTGCCCCAGTCTGGTGACTGCTGACACATTCGGGTGAAACGTGTCACAAGCCTGGAACTGCGGTGGAGCCAAGCTGGAATGCTCGCCATCCACTACATAGCCCACCAAGCTTGGTACCGCCGCTTTCATCGCACCGGTCACCGTCACAGCGCTGTTCACCGAACGGTTAGCTGCCCTGGCCTCGGTCCCTACGGCGACAACTTGTACGGCGTAGCTTCCACAAGAAGGCGTCCCATCCCGCGGTGCAGCACCTGGTCGGCGACCCTAGAAAGGTGGAAGCTCAAGAGCCTCGGCACCCAGGTGCAGCTCGCCAACTCCATTCGCGGTCTGCCCCGAACCTGATTGTGGTTCACTCTGAAGAACTTCTCTAGCTGTGTGAACCTGTCCCTGCTTGCTCCTGCTCACAGGTCCACGTTGTCGTTTACAGCCGGATATACGAGGACGTCATCGTTTCGCGTCACCCTGAGGCCCACGCATTGCTCCAGTCGAAGATACTATTTCGGAGTCCGCGTTCTGCTGCACGTCGTGCCCCATGCCGCACACTTGATCTCCACGAAGCAGCTGCCAGAGCTCTCTGGGTTGCTGATCGTCGGCATTCGCCACGTAGTTGTCCACCAACACCCGGATCTCCTTGACGAGGTCACCAATCGGCTCGTACGAGTCCTCAATAGATTGTAGACCCTTCCAATCCACTAAGATCATAAAGTCGTTGATGTCACTACTCTACTTGTGCTTCTTTAGCTTATCAATAGCCAAAATGATATCCTGCGACGACACATGTTTCGGCAGTTCGTCGGGCACATCCAAGCTATCATCGGAGTAAACGTTAAATCTCGAATCATACACGTCCAGTTTATCGCCAGTCACTAAGTGCTCTATTTGAAATGAGTGATAATCGAACTGTGTTACTCTATACGGACCAACCCACATAACTTGCAGCTTATTACCGTACTTCTCGTCAATCCTCAAACGTAGCACGTAATCTCCAACTGCAAATTAACTAGGTTTTCGCCGCGCTCGTTCTTCTTTTTTAGGAGCCTCTGTTTCAAACGCAGATCCTCCACTGCACAATGCATCGCATGGATACTTTCACGCAGAGTATCCAGAAATCTATCGATCTCAGCACATTCAGGGATCGTTTGCAAACTGCGGTCTCCAGGTAGATAAAATTCTCTGAGAAGTATCGGGCGTTCCAATCCCGTGAACAGCTCCTACGGCGAGAATTTCCACGTGAAGGTACTGCCGTATGTTTCAAATTCGCTTGGATCAGGGGTACCAAAATGCATCCAATCCTTGTAACGCAACTTGTACTCCAAAACCATCGCCCTGAGAACCTGCAGTACGTCACGGTTGATCCGTTCGATCGAACAGTTCACCCAGGGACTATATGCGGGTATGAAAGCCTGCTGCGTTCGTAGTCGTCGACTCAAATATGCAACGACCTCATTTTTGAAATGAGTTCCCTGATCGGATATCCACTCAGGTGAAATTCCGAACCGAGAATGCCATGCGAATAGTGCTTCAACCACCTCTGGGCTTTCCGCCGAATCCGTCACAAACTCGCAGTAGTGTGTAGCGTGATCCTTTAACGCCAGTAGTTTGTTGCAGGTTCCGTAACTTGGACCCATGTATAGAAAATGAAAGTGTAATACACCGTTGCGTTGTCCGCAGTCGATCAATTCTCCCCAAGGTCTCGGGATAACATTTCCCCCTCGATAATGCAGACAAAGCAAACATGTCTTCACAAAGTTTGCCACCCCTTGTCCTAAGGGGTCGATATCGAAAATTCCATCAAGGTGGGCCACCATGGCTTGTTGACAACGGTGCCCTTGCGCCCCACAGTAGGCTACAACACAAATTCGGGTTATCAAGTCGGTTGCCTCTCCAGGCACCCAAATTCGGTTGTTTACGGTGAAAATGCCGTCCTCAATCCGTTCAGAGCCGTCCGGTGGTGGGTACTTGATTTGTGTCTCCTGAAGCTCAGTGAGAGTCGGCCACACGAATTAGCAGCGTTGAGAGGTCAGAGTTAGGTTCGGCCTTGAGGATTTGGCGACTCTTGCTGTCGGATCGCCTTCAGACGTCTCAGTGTCGCCGTCGGTACGTGGTTGCCAGCCCATCGGGAGGCCATGTCGGCCATAGGTTGTCTTTACCAGGTAAGTGTTCGACAATGTACTGGAAGCCCAGGAGCCTCATCGCCCACCAGAGAGGCTCCCCGTTAACATGCTTGTTGACGTTCTGATCAGCTGCAAATACGTAGACCAGGTTACGGTGATCGCAGAACATCCTAAACGGTTTCGGCCGTAGTAGGAGGTAGTCAAGCTTTTCACAAGCAATGACAGTTGGCATGGTCTCCTTCTCGATCAATGTCCAGTTGAGTTTGCTACCTGTGAAGGTACCACTCGTGCATTTCAAGTGTGTGTTGTTGTTTCGTCGCAGGGGTCTTCGGGTCGAAGTTCGTCACCTACGTTACAATCACTGCCCAGCCAATGTCGCTGGCATCAGTGAACAGACAGGTAGTAGCTGCGTCGTCTGCAAATGCGAGGGTGGCTGCAGTTGCCAGCGCCTCCTTCACCTTGTCATACGCGGCGCACTCCTCCGATGGCAGCTATAACTTGATCCCAGCTGCCGCTCGCTTTGTTCGTTTGGTTGATACGAGTGCATCATCAAGTCGGTGTTGGAGAGGTGCCATTTGGCGTGCGAAATCAACTATGCTCTCACGCATCCAGTTGTTCGCGCATACAAATTGTTGAAGTTCTCCTGCCGTGGTCGGGTACGGCATGGAGCGAAGTGTGTTGATCCTGTCAGGATCGTGCCAGAAGCCGTTGCCATCCATGAGCGCTCCCCACCATTTACTTCCTTTTGTTAAAGTTGTGATTTCGTAGCAGTTTGTTTAGTCCAGAATGATCCATGAGCGAGAAAAGTTCATCTAGTTTTTTTCGAGGACGTCTCGATATCCTTGGTGTAGAGGAGTAATCATCTATCCAGATGAGAAGATGCTGGTAGAGTAAACTAGTGAAACACGCTTCCATAGTCTTCTGGAAATGGATCGCGGCATCTGCGCAACCCTGTGGAACGCGACGTGGAGAGAAGGATTTTTCATCCGTCATGTAGGAGAATCGTTCTTGGCAAAGCTCATCCAACGGCAATTGCCAAAAACCCTTGATAAAATCAAATAAACCATAATGCTTCATTCCATGTGCGTTTTCCGTCACTAACGAGATGATCGCAATCACTGCAGCCATAACGTTCGTCGGAGCGTTCACTGCGCGATAGGCCACTGTTTGCTGTAGGTCCATGAGCTCTGCCGATTTCTTCACTGAGAGCACGGGGCTCGACCATCGACTCTTTGGATTCTCGTATACAAGTCCTAGTTGGAAAAAGACGATCATTAAAATCACGCAGGAACTTGCGTATGTGTGGGGATATTTCCTGGGCTTACACTTCGCAGGCCGAGCCACTTAACGTAGTTGCACCTCCAGCGGTAGCACGTTAGCCGGAGGGTCACCACGCAGTTCCAAACGTCAAATGTCATAGCCGTGCACGATTGTACGTAGTTGTTCCACATGTTCATGTGGAAACCCATAATCAACTGCTCGGTAACTCAGTTACTCCACACCAGCGAAAATGTCACGGTCATCATTACTTGGAAACGGTTCACCAACATGCACTGGTATGTTATCGTCGTCCAACTGGATTGGATCAATAGCCAGTGCGTCGTCGCCACGACCCGCCAGCCGCTCAAGCTGACGGTCGACGTAGTTTCCTAGAGTGGTTAGCAGATTCCTTACCCAAGATGAACTCTCCATCGTTGACATCCACCATATCCATCAACTCTATCAGTTCCATGGATCCCGCAGCCGTGTGGATCTGCACGTGCAACTTGGCCTTTAGTGTGGCCGTCAACTTCCTCTCACCAAGCGTTTCGTTCTGTACCGGAGGGTCGAGGCAATCAACTTGTCGGGGCCAACGCGAGCAGTTGGTCCCAGTTCAAGCGGCCTGTGACAGGGAAGTCTGACCGTTTGTCTGGGCTGTACGGTAGCTCAAGCACTCCGTTCAACACGCCGGTACGACCCGTGGTTGGCAAGAGCTCACCGAGTCCCTTCAGCTTCGCCTTCTTGGTCTTGGCGCGTTACGGAATCGCTTCAGCAGTTCGCACTTCTCAACCTCTGTGGCTGAGAGGCATTCGCACAGCCAATGCAGCTCACAACACTTCGGGTATGGTCCTGGCGGTGGTCTCCGTTGGTTGGCAAGTTTAGGCTTGGCATCAGGCTACGTGGTGATTTTCGGGTCGACCACCTCCACAAACGTGGCAGTGGGCGGAGCCTGCTGTTTCTGTTTCGCCTTGAACATCCGCAAGGCCTTGGGCTTCTCTTCTCGCCCAGAAGCCCCCGGCTTCTGCAACGTTAGACGGATGAACTGTCGTTCAAGTTCGGTCACCTTCTCGACATCCAGCGTAAACAGCGCCATGGGGTCCTTCTCAGCATCGGCGTGAGTGTACCGGATGCACTGCTTCACCTCAGGCTTCAGTGCAGGCGGTTGCAGGGATGTGATGAGTCTCTTGCACTTATGTCGTGCACCAGACTCGTGGCGGAAGCACCCAGTCAGGCCATTGTCGGCCACGATTATCTGGAAACCCTTGAAGTTGTCTACAACCCGACCAGTCACGTCGCTCTCCAAAATGTCCATCTTCATCTTACGGCTGAATTCGTCTTGATGTCAGGCAGCGCGTTATTCTTAACGCTGCCGACGATCGATTTCTTGGATCAGCATTCCCTTGGTAATGTCGACGGACGCCACGTTCAACTGGAACTCGCAAAAACACGTCAAACAGGTCTGCATCAAATGAGTCGCGAATCAGCTCCACTACGGCCTCGTAGACTTCGCCGGTCACGCGACAGCGATTACGCAGTTTTGTTTCGTAGTCGCGCCGGTCCTTCTTCCGCTTCACCTACGCTTCGTGCGAAATGGACTGGATCTTCGGCGGTAGAACAGGTAAGAATACCGGTATTGATTCGGCTTCAGGTTCGTCATTGCCAGTGGCGCGTATCATCTTCAACTTGCAGCTGGCAGTAGATGATAGTTGATAGTCGTGCTTCTGTCAGTCCGACAGTGGCAGATAGCTTCCGATCACTGCTGTGCTCATAGACGAATGACGCGACCAGTGAACGATTCTACTAAAGAATTCTTTGTAGAATTTCCCGGGGTAGTTGAAGCTGGAAAACTAAAAAACTCGAACACTCAGCGATGCGGGGGCCAACCAGCACGAAATCGTAGCCGATCGTATTGAGGTATGTAGTTTGTGGCAAAATGCAAAGTAAGCGAATACTTGAGTCTGATGCTAACCAGCTCGTTCTTGCTCAGTGCCTGCCACCCACTCATTCCAGAGCGACTAGGCAGCACGGTAAGTGGACATGCACGACATTCACTCTGGGGAAACGTGCTGTTGGGGATACGAACTTCTACTGCAGTTTCTGTAGGACAACCAGTGTCCAGGTGACTGGGAAGTCATCAGGTGTCTGGCGTCGGATACCGTCTGTGATCCACCCATTGCCCCAGTCTGGTGACTGCTGACACATTCGGGTGAAACGTGTCACAAGCCTGGAACTGCGGTGGAGCCAAGCTGGAATGCTCGTCATCCACTACAACACCTAATAATCACTCTCCAAATCACTAGCCTATTTTCGAAGTTTCTACAGAGCGCAGATTCGTAATTTGCTAGTCATGTGGGAGTTGCTTCGAGTTATGGCTACCGTGTTCTATGCGTGGATACTTTCCAGTATTTCTAGTACTAATGCGGTGCCTAATAATAACCCCACAACTCAAATTAAACAAGATCGCCTCCAAAACTTGCTTTCGGCAGCACCTTCACTGCGACTTCGTATTATGTTGGAGCGGGAAAATATGGAGATTCATGGACAGCCTGTCTTCGACGTCTTCCTCAAACCCAATGTATCGGGTACTGAGTTGCGCTATGACGGATTCAGCACCTTTATTGAGGGAGACACCAAATTCACGTCCATCGTAGAAATAGTGCATCGTATGTGGAGGAGACTACCGGTGTTGAGAATACCTCTGCCCTAACACATCATGTTCGCTGTTTTACATGGTTTTTCATTTGACGCTGTGTTGCCATCACTCAATAATCTGTTTGAGTTCCGAAACGCATACTTAAATGGATAACCGGTTCAGTGTCCGGGAATTTTTTATCATGTGTAAAATCGATGGTTTTCACGTATACACTGAATTACATGTGTATCGGCGTCTTAGAACTGAACCCATGAAAACCGCGTATATCCGTACAAACACCACACTGAAAATCATGTGAGTTAAATTTTATGTTGCATGTATTGAGGTTTTACCCGGTCACTACAGTGTTCGTCTAGATGAATGGGTATTTTTAGCGATAAGTAAAGTTGATGATCCCAGCCAGCTCGCAAAATGTCGACTTTTTTGTCCGGGATTGCAGGCGCGTTAGCTCGGAGGTCAAACTCTATTTCCCAGAAATACCTACCTTCTTCCTTCCATGGACAAATCACCCCTCTTTTCGGCCTCGCACTGCCAGCTTCTTCATTCCTTATCACTACCTTCCATCCAATTACTGAGCCAGAATGTTTGCTTTACTCTTTGAACATAATACTGCCGAGCGTAGGGATTTCCGTACTGCCTAGTTTTAGCGCCTTTCCGTGGCCTCCCTGATGGCTTCCGAGCTGGTAAAGAATGAATTAGCAGAATCAAATCAAAATCATCTAAAATCTTGAGCGCGACCGATACGTGAGCGCAACGCCATCCAGTCTGGTAAAATGACTTGCAATCGCATGAATATTTTATGCGTATTAGCAGAATCTGATAAAAAGGCAATAAGAGAAAATCAATACCGGATAGAGTTGGAAATATGAATAATGTACTTACGTCTCTCTCTGACCAGGTCGGCGAGGTCCAATCGTGCTGAAAGACTTCATCACTCGTTTTTTGCACCAGATGAAGCGAAAGATAGTGTTTCATGATATTTTCGATAGTGTCATCACGTTGAAGACGACCTTTTCTAGAACATGGGTACATTTCCGCTCTGTGCTCGTCGACTGTTTCCGGATTCGTAGCCTTACTGCCAATCATCACCGAACGAATATTAAACAGTACACCTATCACTTTGCCGTGACGGTTATCAACGCACCTGAAAGTGCCTGCACGAGTTAGAATACTTGCATTTCGAGCACACTCAATCGAAATTGGAGCAGAGGCGTAGGCCAGATTGGTTCGGAAACTCGAACATGTAATTTACGATCTCGTGCGGATCCAAAATCCAATTAGGATCCAGTTTTTTTGCAGTTAGGCGGTAAGTTCCCTCAGTCGCACCAGGAATTCCGTGGTGGCGATGTCCTACTCGGGCCAGAAAATTATTACGGAATAGTCTAAGGCTGGTGCAAACAATACCCAACGAAATCTTGCCGTTATCGTGAAAGACATTAAGTACCAACAATTCATCTTGGTGTCATGATTCGAGGCGTGAAAAAAACATTTATGTTTTTTTCATCTCCATCACGAATAAAAACGATCCATGGTCGTACACATTTTATCGGAGCCCCACTCCATCATTTCTGCATAGGTGCGTATGTCGAACAATCCTTTGTTGTACAGATGGGTGCTGTGGTTTCGACGTTGAACCGCATCCTGTAGAAGCTCTCGTAAAACTGTGTCGTCTTCATACCGCTCAGACAAAAGCATCAAACATCGCGACGGAGGCGCCCCACCAAGCAACATATTATCAACTTCAGCTTCAAATCGTTTGTCAATTCCAGTGCGAGGAGTGTAGGAAATTGTTTCAGAATGCTCACCCGTCACCAAAACAGTAACAAAACCATCCTCAATTTCAGTAAATCGCGCGATTCGACAGTAACTGAGGTGTGAAGAACAAATATAAACAGTTGCTTTGCCCGCCTTCAGCTTATAGTTGATTTGATACTTTAATCTAGACTACTCCAGCCATGTCCAGTTCTCTTCGGGCATCCTGGATGAACCGAAAAGTGCCTAAATGATCAGATTTAGCTCATTGATCTCGAACCTTTGGACGGATGGGCTGAACAAGGCTTTCTGAAATGAATGCAGCTCTGCTTGAATGCTCCTCTGGACATGCTACTGGAGAGTTGCGACGTTGTATATCGTATTCACTGTCAGAATCTTGCATGTTTGAGCTCTCATCCACTTAAAGACGAGCCTAGAATTGAAGGGGTTGCACTTGGAGTTGAATGGGGTGACCAGAAAGGCGAGGACGGAGAAGGAAGGGACAACACGGAATGCGAGTCAATGACATCCCCTGTTGGCGATGGGGGCTGCATCGCGATTGCTGTAAAAATACGTAGCTGGTATTGAGGCTTGTATTTTATCCTAATGTTTTCTGAAACCGCTTGTTTTGGATAACCATTCGGGTAATCTTCACGTTTTTTAGCATCAAAAACGCGAAGTGCGCTTCGAACCCGTAGTAGCGACGCTAATGAAGCTTGCATAGAATTCTATCTTGTACCACAGAGGGGTAATTGCCTGCGGATACCTCGCGCTCTGTACGTGTGAATCATTGCGTCATCCGCTCGTTTTAACCACTTGGAGGAAGAGCTATTCAGGCAGTTTACAACTGCAGACGCTTGGGCCGTAACCTCGCGGAAAGTAGTGCGAAGAACAGCCTTCGCAATGTTGTTTATTGAATGCGCAAAGCAGCGGAAGAACATCATTTTAGGCCAACGGAGAACTAGATGCGACGTACATGACCACATTGCTCCGTATAACTAAGGAACAGTCCCTCCCCGTACCTATATGATTTTCGAGCGATCGTGCATCCAGTATTGGTAGACTATTTTCTTTTGACAATTGCACACATGAAAAAATGTGAACCACACGCCATTTTCATCGCTTCACATTCATATTTTGTAATCCACCTGATTTTAAGACATACATGAAAATAATTATTTAAACACATGAAAAAATACGTACCCTTCAGTGTCCTCGCGGATTGGTATTCCAGACTTCAGTTGTTAACACAAACTTCGTGTTGTGCGCATCGGGTACATCTGGTCTCACAGTAGTCGAGTATAGTTGATGTTGCCAATTTCTCCTTTTTCATGACATCGTGCACAACCAATGATTTTTCCGTTTTGACTATCATTATCGCGACACATTCTGTGGGCGGATTTGTACAACGTAGTAGTAGAGAACACACTTGCGGCGAAAATACTTTGGTTGACTAGTTTACACATGTATCATGTAGACCACTTATGTTTTGTGAAATACTTAATTCGTATTTTATTAAAATACACTGTTTTTAATTCAAATTTCGGAACCATTTGAAATCCACAGCTTCGCCATAATATGTTGTACAGAGGTCCCCTACAATAAACACACCTCTAAATTTCAATATCCCATCCATAGATATCAAATTTTACTTAAATATCTAACCACACATTCGCTTTCCATTCCCATCTCTCTCGAAAATCACATCGTTGAACCCACCGCGTTTATTGAAGGGACCTCTGTACGTAATGGTAATCATCGTGAAAAATCCAACATGAGTGCGTTAAATATGCTTCAGCACCTACGTTGTATCATGTTTGGTATTTTAATATCGGTACATGTATATTAATTATACAAATTTTAACATATTATGTTCTGGTAAACAGGCCTAGGTAAACCCTGTATACATGTACATGTACACCATGAAATGTGTTGTTGAGTACTTCCAGTGCATAACGGAAAAGAGATCACATATGTATAATAGCAATCTTGAAAGAACTGATCTGTGGCAAAGAATTTCAGCTCCAAGGATTAGAATTCAACCTGCAATTGCCTTCATGTTGCCAATGGCACTTTGTCGTACGAGTAGGTACGGGTACCTGAAGTCGACTGATTATTAACATTTCATCAACAACATGGGCTCACTGGCGAAACAGACCCACTCTTTATATGTTCTAAAATTAGAACAGTAAATATACTTAGGTTCACTAAACGCACTCTCACATACAAATAGGTTTTTTAAATATCATCATAAATTCTCATAAATTCTATTTTACCTTTATTTGAGGCGCGCGTTACGCGGTAATGTGGACATGTCTCGGATAGAGGCGCCTTCAAATTACTTGCATGAATTTGACGAAGGCATACGGGTACAGCGGTGGATCGTTTCAAGGTAGAAATTGAATTATGAGCAAAAAGAAAAGTGTTCTCTGAAGTTGGCCTGTTTTGTATTTTGCTACATTGGTCAATATAAACATTGTACTTCAACATGCATCCACAGTGAAGGCTACACTACCGTATTCAAGTGCATTACTTAGAATGATATACTTTTCAATAAGTTTTACTGTCATCAGCCGCTGATGACAGCAAAACTTCTTGAAAGGCTGATTCCGCCAGGGTACTATCTCGTAATATACCCGTTGTTCAAGTTGTTGACCATTTTCTAGCGGATAATCTTCGAATTGTTGCCATTGTTGACCAATTCTTTAATCGAGACACTACCAACTCTTTATGGATGTAGAATCATGTGCTTCACTGTATTCTGAAAGTTACAGGCCTTCACACAAGTCGCTAGAATGTCACCAATGCGTTTTGTACAGTGGATCCTAGTGACTACGTCGACTTTCCTTCTTTTAACCAGCAAAACTACATCAGCTTTCATCGGAATTTCGCAGGACCAAGCCATTTCAGACAATAACCGCATCCCTCGGATGCGTACTTCCGAGGGTATCACCAACAACATTCATCTAAGACATCAAGACTGGAAGGATGTTTCATCGCTGGGCGGTGCCATTGATAAATATGAGGCGAACGAAGACAGAAATATAATAACTAATTTGCTTGGCAAAGTAAAAACCAGTGTCAACAGGTTGCGATACAGGAAATTGACCAAATACGAAAACCTCTACAGAAAGAACACCACTCCAGAAGATTTAGCCAAGAAGTACGGAACTACAAAAGCTCAATTTCAAGAAGAATACCGTCAATTTTTCAAGTGGAGAGAAAGCTGGAAAATACAGCGCCCTTATCCATTCCCAAATAAACGCAAAATTTACGATTAGGTACTTCTGTGTACTAATGTGTAAAAATACTTCAGTAGTAACACTCCACTGAGTAGATTCAATATAATACTAGTAGTTTTTGAATTGTATTGAATCTACTCAGTGGAGTGTTACTACTGAAGTATTTTTACACATTAGTACACAGAAGTACCTACTCGTAAATTTTGACGTGTACAGCTAGTAGTATTTCCAAGTTGAGACCAGAGTAAGCTTGCTACCAATTACTGCCGTATTAACGTTGCAATTGGCTTATTCGTACAAATGTTTGCTTAAGATAGTTCTACGATCAATTTGTATAATATTAGTACTATATATTTTAATAAAAAAATAACAACATGGAGGTGGCATTGCGCTCACTGGTCAATTGAGGTGTTTTGAACTGATATCCCTGATTTTTATTTTTAAAAAAGGGATAGGCATTCTCCAGCATTTGGAATATGTTGTTATTAGATTAACGATATTTTTCTTCAGTATTAGGCTAAAATTCGCTTTTGTGCTGTAAACCCGGCCTAACCGATAAGAATTTATAATTCAGATTTTGTCTTTTACGAACTACTTCTTTATTGGGCCTCGAGATCCGGTAGCCATTTAATAGAGAACTTTCGGAGCCTGTTTTTCGTGCACGTTTCAGCTTCAGTTCGAGTTAGACGTCGTGTAGCGGTTGTATATCAAGTCAAACGTGTGTAGGCTTGAGCTAATAGCACTCTTTCCTCAAGCCTACTCCCAGCTCATTTGAGTTGAGATGGATGACACCGACAGCACTGCGCCTCCAAGCGACTGACTGGTAGACATGCCGAGCCCAAAATGTCTACCACTCCCATTTGCTGGAAGCTGCTTTATCTCACCTCCCTTCGTGTAGCTCTTCTGTCTCTATCTCTCTAACCTGGACGCCTCTCTGCAGTGAGTCACTATCCCCTCATTTTGTCCCTGGCATTTGTTAACACCGTTGTTTCCCTAGACTACTGCTCGGAGAGTGGGTAGCAGCTGGCTCGAACGCAATGTATGGAGGTACCAAATTAAGTGATGATCAAGATTTGGAGATGTTGGTGCAACCTTGGCGTCTTTCGCGTGGTAAAACGAAGTGAGTTTAAGGATAATGAAGACACTGACGGAGCTACAGTGCTTTCGCCTTCGCGACGCAGCCGCTGTTGTTGACCCGTCTCGGCGTTTTGACGAGATGATGACTGACGCTATAGCACGTCTGAGATTTTACTTTACAATTGCCCAGCTGCACCCGCTAGCCTCAGCGTTGGGGCTTCCTTGTGATGGAGTACAGACAGACGCTGGAGACAAAGTGTCTCGCGTGGAAGCGCTAGCAGTGGTTTGTCGAAGGCTGTCAGAGACCTCGAAGTTGTACACAGTAGCTTCCGAGTTTGTAAGGTCTACATCAACCTACAGCCGCATATTTGCGGCAACAGCTGCTCTGCTCACAAAGACATACTGTTTTTAACGAGGCGCTCATCACGGCAAGAATTGGGACGTATTGTGTTGCATCTCAAAAAGTTCGTGAGACACTTCGAAGCTGCTGGGGATTTATCGACGGGACTAAGCAGTACATATCACGGCCGAGCGCTCGACAGGACAGATGCTTTTCTAATGAAAATTTCCAACGGTCGGTCTACAATGACCATCCTCGGAAGCACTGCTTCAACAGACAGATAATTCAAGCCCCGGACGGAATAATTATCAGTTTGTTTGGACCTGTCAAAACATGACTCGACTATGTTGAACATCAGCGAAGTGTTGGATAACATGGCAGAATACCCGGGTGAAACCTTCACCAACAGAGTGATTTATGGCGATCTGGCTTACGGGTGTAGCAGATTCGCGTGTTCGCCTTCATCGGTCAACAGCAAAGCAGGTGCATCGTTTAATAAGGGCTTGAGCAGTACTCACGAAAGTGTTGAGTGGGGGTTGGGCGCATCAAGCCTTTATGGGAGTTCATGAATAGGGATAAGAAGCAACGTGTGCGTCAAAGCGCAGTGGGGATAAATTTCTACGTTGTCATTCTTCGGTTCAACTGCCACACGTGCTTACAACCACTAGGAAATCAAATTTCGATGTATTTCGATTTGGCTCCACTAAGTCTTTAGAGTTTCCAAGGGCTAACATAGGTTAAAGCAATAAAGTGAGGGTACTGCTTCTGTTGTTTGAGGATTCTTAGTAGAAACTCTAGCATGCGTTTGTCACGTGATTCATCGGCCTGAATGCGGCGATCCTCAAGCTGTAATTTGTGCGCTCGGCGCTTGTCAGCTTCTTCGTTTGCATGCAGCCATTTTTGCTACTCTTGTTCGCGCTCAAATTGAAGGCGCTCCATCTTGTACTTATACTTGGCCTTGTCATAACCCCTCGCTTCTAACAGAGCACTTAGGTTTCGGCTAGACACTACATCTAGTCGCTCTCGTTTCGTAATTTTCTTCTTCCGACCGCTGCTAGCACCTGAAGATATTCGCGATGTTCGCTTATTTGGAGTGGAGAGACAATCCGAATCAGACGAAGCGGCTTCATCTATTGTTGCGGCAGCTTCATCTGGAGTTTCTTCGCTACTATTCCCTACGAAAATATAATTCTCTTCCTCAGACGCAATTTAACCATTGCAAGCCGATGCAATAACTCTCCAGAGCTCTCAATTCCTCTTTGATTTGCTGACTGCTCCTGCTTACGCTGTGCTCCTTTTGTCTTACCAATCTGCCATAAGCGCGACAATAGTGTAACGTAGCACTTCGCGCTCTGCATACTGCTCGACTGTCCCAAGACTTACGCACTGATTGACACTGGTCTCGCTTGTACTGGCTGACAAGGTTAGTAAAGTGAGTGTGCACTGCGGTTCCAGGCTTTTTTAAACCAAGTGACTCATCTGAACGACGCTGTATAGCCATGTCATCGAAGGCCTTCATGATGCCCTTGGACGTCCCCACAGCAGCTGTCCACGGCCGGCAGGTGTTCACTGCTTTAAGAAGCACTAAGTCATCCACCGCAGCAAACGTTTGGTGCACTGGTGGTCGTGCTTGCAGTACCTCTCTCTAGCTTCTGGGAGTCTTAAAGGGGTTCCCCAGCTGCCTGAATCTACTCGTTTTGTGTTGCAGCGTCATTATCAGAACCGGTTGTGAGCATTTACTCCTCATCTTGCCCTCGGACAGTGGACATTTAGACGTTGCGGTTTGGCTTATCTCGATGACTATCTGAAAATAAAAATGAAACACACTAAAAGAGCTCTGAAAATAACGTTTGAGCTTTGTGTTGGGATAGAAAAATGCGGCTATCTCAAACTGAAACCTAACTCTAACGCGACTTCAAAAGTTCTCTAATACTTCTACAACACACCGGTTGGTCAGTTTGTACTACATGGGGTACTTCAACCAAAATGTAAAAGAGGAAAGCCAAGGTATACGCCAATTACGTATACACAGAAAATACTACGGAACGTTAAATGAGTCTACCTCATCCGGTCTGTGCCTTCAGGATCAGGCCGGCCCAAGGCTACCACGCTATGCTACTGTCACGCGTGGGGTCGCTCCGCGCTAGCGAATCGCTAGCTTCACCGTGTGCTTGCTGCGTCGTCATCCAAGGTCCGTCGTTCCTCATCAAACGTGACACGTGTTGGACCGCTTCAAGCAGCCGGGATTCGCCCTATTTATCGTTGTTTCTGTTGTTTTACACTCGTCTGCACTAGCTAGGGCCGTTAAACACTAACACGTACACGCCTTCATCTCAACTCGTCTCGTTCTTACTCTCGTTCTCGTTCTCAATTCGTCCTCGTACCTCCACAGCAACGCTATCGGGTCGTCCGCTCCGCCGCTCCGCGATCCCGCACTGCACGCCTATTGCCGACCGAGAGCTCCCCTCGCACCGACCGTCGCACACACTACCGCCACGGACTTCAACGCAGCGCATCTCCTAGCGCTCACCTGCTTTGGCCTTTAGCGGCTCGCACCGCCTGCTCTCGTCGTTCTGCACTTGCTTCCAAGTGCCCACTTGCGCTGAACTG
>NBNE01000173.1:0-34605 GCA_002215365.1 Phytophthora megakarya
TCCGGATTAGCGTGACAACGAACATCGATTTTATATATAGATTATCCATTTCTATGAATACCTTTCAAATCTTATCACTCCTGTAAACTAATGGCATTTGGTAAAAAACTGGTGTTGCAGTGAACCCGTGGTTTACGGTACGGTTCCTCAACGTGCCAATGAGTACAGTTCTACATCGTAATATAAACCTGCAGCCTCATTTCGCAACTATTCATTACTACAGGTGTTGTATTCCTATATTGCACAACAACTAAAAATAGATACAAGATAGCATTAAATTATAGAGGGAAATGTGCTAAAACAGAGTACTGTACTTCTTGTCATCAGAAATCTGAGTCACAAGTCGGGCATCACGCTGCGCATCACCTTAGAAAGGGAGCTAAAGCCACATCTACTAGGTGCGTCTCCCTGCCCTCGTTGCGTGCCCCAGAGAGCTCCAACTCAGCTCTCTCTGTCAGCATTACCCTCCTTCGTCGTTTTAGACGCCTAACGCCACTCTCCGCCTCGTAATCCCCTCTCTAACGCCCGCAATCTCTTGTCCCCGTCCCTCCAGATTGACACATTTATGGCTTCCACCGGCTTCGCATCCTCCGCCAACGGCCGCACAGGCTTCAGCCGCAAACAAGAGCGCAGCAATAGCGGCTCCGGGGCCAAAATGGGCGCGAAGAAGAAGAAAATGACGATCAAACCCTTCAAAGTGACGCCCAAGCTGCCGGACGCCTTCGAAACGGATACGTGGACGAAGCTGGAGGCTGCTGTGCACTCGGTACATGCCAAACAAGTGTCGGCACTCAGTAGAGAGGAACTCTATCGCTCTGTGGAGGACATGTGCACGTGGAAAATGGCGGTCAGGTACGTTTTTTATCATTTTCTTTTGATATATTTTACTGCGAAATATTTGTTGCTTAGTTTCATGTTGCTCTGGATTGCAGACTGTATACGAGACTGGAGGAGGCGTGTGCCGTTCATATTAGAGAGAGAGTGCAAGAGCTGGTGCAATACACCAGTGGAGATATGAACTTGTTCCTGGAAGCAGTACACAGGCTGTGGGAAGACCATTGTGAGGATATGCTCGTGATCCGCACCATTTTCCTCTATTTGGACCGTACCTACGTGATGCAGACGCCACATATTGCGTCCATTTGGGACATGGGGCTCAACTTGGTGCGTGACAATCTCGTGGAACGTCGGAACTTGGAGACCAAATTGATTGACGCACTGCTGGAGCTGGTGGAACATGAACGAAAGGGAGAAGCAATTAGCCGCAGTTACCTCTACAACTTGCTACGGATGCTGCTGTCTTTACACTTATATCATGCAGACTTTGAGACACCGTTTTTAATGGCGTCGGAGAGGTTTTACTTACAAGAAGGAACTACGACGGTCGAATCTGCGAGCGTACCACAGTTCTTAGTTCATGTTGAAAAGCGTCTACATGAGGAAAATGATCGAGTGAATAACTACCTCGATGCTTCGACGAAGAAACAGCTCATTTCGGTAGTCGAAAGGAAGTTGCTGAAGCCCCATGTGGCTACACTGTTGGAGCGTGGGTTTGAAACGCTGATGGAGGAGGGTCGAATTGAGGATCTGAAACGGATGTATTCTCTTTTCTCCAGGGTGGACGCAATCAATGACCTCAAGACATCATTCTCAAACTACATCCAGAAGAATGTGTCCAAGCTTGTGATGGATAATCAACAGGAGAAGAGTTTTGTGGAAAAGATTCTCAAACTCAAGGCTGATTTGGACGCAGTTCTGAGTGAATCGTTCCAAGCCAACACGGATTTCTCGTTCGCCATGAAGTCGGCAATGGAGAATGCGATTAATGTGCGTGCGAACCGTCCAGCCGAGCTTGTAGCGAAGTTCGTTGACTCGAAGCTTCGAACTGGCAACAAGGGCGGCTCAGAAGCAGAAGTGGAGAGTCTTCTGGACCGTGTTATGGTTATCTTTCGGTACATTCAAGGCAAGGACGTGTTCGAGGCGTTCTACAAAAAGGACCTTGCTAAGCGCTTGTTAGTGGGCAAGAGTGCTTCATTTGACTTGGAAAAACTAATGCTATCCAAGCTGAAAACGGAATGTGGTAGCTCATTTACGAACAAGGTGAGTGGAAAATGTCTGTCGTTTTGAGTTGTATTGATTGGCAGCTCGGTGCTTACTTCACCTGTGGATAGCTCGAGGGAATGTTCAAGGATATCGACTTATCACAAAACGTGATGACGCAGTTCCAGCAGCACGCTGCTAGCAGGTATGTCCGTTTTTCCTCCATTATCGTACCAACCAAACTCAAAAGTTTGTTTCATTATAGGAACGCGCTGGAAGCTCTCCACGGAAATCGTGGCATCGCGGACATGCAAGTCCAAGTCCTGACAACTGGATTCTGGCCACCGTATGCTGCTGTTGAAATCAATCTGCCGGCTGCATTGGTTCCTCTAAAGGAGATTTTTGACAAATTCTATTCGTCCAAGTACCAAGGTCGTCAGCTTCAATGGCAACATTCTCTTGCACAATGTGTGGTGAAGGCTACCTTCCCCTCAGGCAAAAAGGAGCTTGTAGTTTCGCTGTACCAAACTGTGGTTCTGCTTTGCTTCAACGGAGCGGATTCGTTGAGTTTCAAGGAAATTAAGGAGCAAACGCGTATTGAGGATGGCGAACTACGCAGAACGTTGCAATCTCTCGCATGCGGCAAGACGCGGGTGCTGCAGAAGGTACCGAAGGGCAAGGACGTGAACGACGACGACTCTTTCGTATTCAACACCCAATTCACGAATCAGTTCATCCGCATCAAGATTAATTCGATCCAGATGAAGGAGACTAAGAAGGAAAACGAAGACACTCACGAGCGTGTGTTCAGAGACCGTCAGTACCAGGTGGATGCTGCTATTGTCCGCATCATGAAGGCGCGCAAGAAACTGTCCCACGCGCTGCTGATGACGGAAATTTTCACGCAAGTTCGTTTTCCTGCAAAGGCTTCTGACGTCAAACGCCGTATTGAGAGCCTCATTGACAGAGAGTACCTCGAGAGAGACTCGAACAACGCCCAGATGTACAACTATTTAGCATGAGCTCATTCACTCAATCGCGGTGCCCAACGTTGGAAATTGCAGGCGTACTTGCTGGAATCGTGTGCAAGTGGCAAAACGAGCAATCCTCGAACTCTGCTTTGGAGTGCTGGCTAGCGAGAAGAAGGAAGCGTTGTGCGCAATAGCAGATAATTGTAAGTTGGGTTTATTTGCTCACAACTCGTTAAATAAGGGCAGATTGTGCTACCCATCCATCTTCGTTCAATGATTCGTCTTCATCATCGTCGTCATCGGAGCCGCCGTCACGTAGCCGGTATTCTAGAAGTACAGGATAAATTGTTCCAAGCGCTTTTTCTCCGTCTGCGGGTGACTGGCAACAAGATATCGTAAGTGGTGCAGACTGCATTACAATTTTCCAAAACCAAGCGTACCTTGCATCCTGTGATGACGATTTTCCCGGATATGAAAATTAACAATGTGCATTTGGGGCGCAACATTCGATATATAAGTCCTGGAAACAGCTCTGGCTCGTACTACATCGAACATGTGAGATTCACCGTTGTTGCTGTACATATACAAAGAAAACGAGCCACTTACCGTGGTGAAGCGCAAGTGGTCTCGGGCCAAGCCTTCCAGACGAATTTTAAAGCAAACATCGGCTGTGCCTACTACATTGCGAACAGTGAACGGGCTACTGTCACTCGGAAAAGATATTTTCTGCAATATACACACAACCACTACGTTAATTGCGAAAAACTTCACTCCTCCAATGTCCAGCTCACCTTTAAAATGGAGACCAGTTTCTCTCCTGCCAATTTTGCATCTTCCACACTCGTAGCTCCTATCACGACAAACTGTACACGTCACAACGTTACACTTATTTCCACCGTTCTTGCAATAAAATACACCAATGCACCTTTCCGCTTCTGTAGATCAGCACCGTCGCCCGAGGCGTCTGGAAGCGCATCACCAACGCGCTAAAACTCTGCATACACAATAGTTAGCACTTCTGCATCTATCAATATAGATAATGTGCGTACTCTCGGTGCGTAGTCGGCATTGCGTACGAGCAGCGCGAGTTTCTGGATGTCGACGCGCTCGTTCACGAAGCCGCTTCCGAGAACATTTCTGCGGTTCAGAAGATGGAGAGGTGAGAATTAAGCGCGTTGGGAGATAGATATCGGTGTTGAATGTACGTACACAACGCGGTAAGCCACGCCTTCCTCTGCGAGTCGCACACGAGACCACGCCCCAGTGTCGTTCTCGTCCTCGCTGGTGCTCCAATTGCTGACGCTCATGGCAGATGAAAAATACCCATAGCTTCTAGCTGATTGGCTGGAGGAGATGATACGATGATTTCATTGGATGATATTGGACAAGACTGCTAAATGGCTACATTCGTGAATCATGAATGTAGCCATTTACGAATCATGATGCATCTTGGCAATAACCAACTCTGTAACTTCATCTTTCGATGACCGCGCGGTGGTTCTCATCCCACCTCGAGCTTTTGCGTTTGTATCAGCCTGATTGACACGCGTCGTGATACTATCAGGACCCGTGAATTCATTTGGCATCAAGGGCAGATGTCGGTGCGCCACCATGCACCGATGCGTGTCGCGTCAAACCGCTAGAAACGCGGACTTTCATGATGGATGAGCTGGTTCAGGTCGAAGCGGAAATGCCATTCTCGAACTCGCCGCAAGAGTCCAAGCATCGACGCCTCACTGCCATCGTCACCACCTCAAGCATGCAAACCGCCCTCGTTCTCGTCGCCAAGCAGACTACACTCGCGCTAGCCCCGCGTCTTGCTGTCATGGCCCCGGCCCTCCAAGTCGCTCTCATGAGCACGCAACGCTCGATGGCCACACAAGCTCAGGAGAACCGACGCCCCGTGCTCTTCCAGTAAGCTTTAATCATGTCAAGGGAAGCTTCTTATATTTGTTTAATCGGACTCCTGTCATTCACAGTAAGGACGACGAGAAAGAAATGCGCAAGCTGCTGCGGAAAATGCACCTGCAGGCGTGCTACAACGACAAGTCGGGCTTCCACCAGCAGATTGAGCACGACAAGCAAACACTCGGCGAGATTCACGGTCTTGTGCCTGGTGTGGACCTGACGCAGGAGCAGGTGGACGCGCTTTTGAACTGGAAGCACCTGCACTAAGACTCTTAGTCTACGAGACGAGGATTGTGGTCTCTTCACGGGAGGAGGGGTGGAGGCTCAATTGTTCAACCAACCGATCCTACCCGCGCCCGACCGGGTTCATCTCCGACCTCGGGAGGCAGTTATGCTGACAGCTCCTGCGAAGAGCTGCTGCTGCTACCACCCGCCGCCTCAGGTCCGGCCCACGTAGATCTCCTCGCTGCAAGTACATGTCACTACATCTCCTTCTCCTTCACGATGCGGCCCCGCAACGACGATGCTTTACGTTTGGTAGTAGCATCCTACAACCGATTTTGGCGGTGATCCATCATCTTGTAAGCCCTTCTTTTGTTTTTCACCCGCTGATCCAACTGGGAATCAATAGATCTTAGCATACAGACTGAATTCGTTCTTGTCGGCAATATGATTGAGAGCAGTAAATTTGATCCGCTTTTGCGTCGTTTCAAGATCCGCGGACTAGTTTTTGTAGCCGCGCTTTTTGCAGCGTCCAGGTTTGACTCGATGTTTGTATGCTTCTGTATTACACTTGTTAGGGCTCGGCGCGTAATACGCAGCTGTGAATGCTGTTGCCGACACTGCTGTATCTTGTCAAGCTTATTAATAATAAACACCATGGCACTCTGTAATTGCACAAGATTCACCAAGCGCTGCGCTGACAAGAGAAAAAACAATATGTGAGTCAACATCACTACGGGTTCGGGCTTGCCACCACAAAGATCGCGATCTGTAGCACAGCAAACTCCCGGTAGCAACAGCATTCTCTCCCATACATGTACAAAAGGTTTGTCACAAGGCCATGGAAATTCATCGTGGATCACCACAGCAGCGAAGACGGCGGCAGAAATCGTAATGCCGTTCTTTGTATGCCGTTCTTTGTACGCTCTCGTACTTGAAGTTGCCTGTAAAAAGTCGATGCGACACTTAACGTTTGACCTTGCATCACCAAACAGCGCTGTTATCCGACCCTTGCAGCAGATCCCGTCACCGCGATAAGCTCTTAAGGGCCCCTTACTGTCACGCTCGACTTTTTACGTAAAAAGTCGGTCTTGAAGTGTGCGGCGCAGCGTGTCTGTGGCTCGAATCGAGGGGCCCATTCCGTCAGTATAAACCAAGTTACCCAGAACCATGCTCACTGCCCGCCGTGCCGCTGCCGCTGTCCCCAAGCGCGCGTTCTCTTCGCCCATGCAGGCCATGGGACTCACGGATCTCCACGACAAGGAAAAGGCCGCGGAAGCCGTCTTCTTCAAGTACGTCGATACAAAGTGTAGTATATAACAGGTAGCCTAACTTTTCCCTCAAACTACAGCAAGTCGGACGAGAAGGCGCTGCGTAAGCTGCTGCAGAAGATGAAGGGACAGACCGACGTCGTGGACAAGGAAGGGTACAAGCACCACGTGGAGCACGACAAGAAGGGTCTGCAAAAGATCCCCGGCCTCGACCTGAGCGACGAACAGGTTACTGCGCTGCTCAAGTGGAAGCACCAACAGTAAGCTGCTGCCACCGACTGCTGGCTCTTGCTCCGTCCAGAGTCTTTCAGAATTCTCCTCGTGTCGTTCTCGTTCATGCTCCCAACTAAAATGCACGATTCAGTTACAGATCTCTCTCACAACACAGAGTTTGGCGTGACCGTGACTGTCGGCGAACGCTCGTATTTAGCAGTTGTGGCGAGCGGATCGACGAACGTTTCGAGTTACAGTGAGGAATATGAAATGATGAGGTTGGAAAACAGAACCACAGTAGCCGTGAGCAAAGCGTACAGAATCACAGGGCACTCAGCAACGAAACAATAAAAACCTAATTAACGGATCTGTTACCTCCAAAGACGAGCATGACATGGTGTGTTGCTGTAGTAGCACATTGAGAATGATATAGCTGAAGTTTGTGGAAAAACTTGCAGGTTGAAGCTGGCTGTATTGCTCCAATCGTTCGTCATCGAGCAGAATACATGGACGACCAATTGGTGCCCTCAACTCGACTCAAACGCCACGATTTCCGACTTGACCTTCTCGAGTTCATCCGCAATCTCGGTACGCTGCTTTTGCGCAGTTTCCAGCATTTGTTTGAAGCGGTTCTGGGGAATGGCAAAGACAACTGAAACGTGAAAAAACAACGCATGCACTGAAGCAGAAGCAAACTCACCTTGACGATGATGTTGGAATTAGCGTCAACCTTGGCGCTGAGCTCGTTGATATCGCGGTCAGCATCGCGCACGGACTTCTGCATTCGATCGCGAATGGGCAGCAACTTGAGGTAGGCCGGGTCGGTCAAATAAGCCTTTTGTCGAGGCGGTGATGTCGGTTTAGTGTCCATACCGTCGAGGATGTCATCCTCCAGCATGTCCACCTCGTTGTCTTCATCGAGGTCACCGTTAGACGGCTGACTGAGTTGCATAGGGGACAATCTGGGGCTCGGAGTTGGTGCGAAAGCTGGTGAACGCTGCACGGATGCTCGACCATCAGTTTGCGACTCGACCTCAGAGCCAATATCCGTAGCAAGCGGCGTGTTCATGATCGACGCGTTAGCTGTACCAGGCATAGTGCTGTTCCCTCCACTAGGCGGTAACAACTTTTGCTGCTTTGCTGGTGGTTCCTCAGACAATGTCAGATACTCGGGGTGTTCGCGAATAAGCTCCATCTCGTCCGTCACGGTAATTCCGTTCGGGTGTTCCTCGTCCGCCATCCAGTCGTAGAAATCCACCAGTTCTTCATGCACGTCCTCAATCGCGCCATTTGCATTGATGATTTTTACCAAGTCCTCCTCCACCCGAGCGACATCAGGTTTCTACAGCAACACAGTAGCAACCTATTAGTCTACACAATTTACCCAGCCAAAGGAAGCAGCTAAGCATACGTACAGGAAACGGCGTGGTCTTTTTAGTCTTCTCATATTTGCGCTTGATAACGTTCGTGTTGGGCGGTGTGAGTCCGTTCGGCACTTCATCCTGCGATTCCAACAGCTTTTTCTCCTCCTCCTTGTCCGTTACCACAAAAATCTGCACAGCCGCATCGCATCTCTCAGCTCTACAACACGGTTAACCATCCCGTACACTTCACACCTGTCCGATTTCCCCACTCTTGTAGAAGAAATTGTCATCGTAAGTCTTGTGCGTCTCCAAAATCGTTGGCAATTGTGCTGTATTGACAACATTAACAAGTGTCAGAGGTTGATTTTCACTCGTAACACAGCGAATACCGCACCGATTCGCGCGGGGTATTCCTTGCCATTTACATGCAGTTTGAAGTGCTTGTTATCCGCTGTAAACAAGGCAAAACCACGTCATAGAACGCGTTACCACACATATTCTTGAAAGTTCGTCTTTACAGTGCAGTTTCTCCACTTCTAACCCGTCTCAAACTCCCTTAAACAGCACACACATACCCCCTGCCACCATGTCCACGTCCGCAGAGTCTCCATTCGCAATACCCGTGCGCACTTCCTGCGCCAGACGCTTCGGGAGCTGCAGCAGATACTGCTCCATCCGGTCTTTAAAAGTAGGTTACAAGCAGGTTACGCAAGACGAGCCCAACTCTTCTCCTATTGGGCCATGGCGCAAACCGTCGTAATCGACCAACACTCTCGCGTAAACCTATCTAAAACCGAAAATGGCCGCCCCTCGGCACTCTCCGATTTGCCTTTCAGTGCGCACGTCGATGGCGGGGACGCTCCACGTGACGAAAGGGCAGGCGCTGTCGAAGGGCGAGAAACAGCCACTGCTGAAGGACCTCCACGTCTCCTTTGACGGCCATGACCCGGCCTTCAACGCGCCTTCAGGACTGGGCGACCGGTACCCGTCTCAGGATGCAACGTGCATCTCGTCCGCGCTCTTCTCGTGGGTGACGCCGCTCATGGAGCTGGGGAACCAGCGGCCTCTGGAACACGATGACCTGTACCTTCTAGACCCAGCCAACCGCGCGCATGAAGTGTCCACCGAGTTCCAAGAAGCCTGGAACAAGCAGTGCCACAAGGCTAACGGCAAACCCAGTCTGACGTGGGCTCTGGCGTCCTGCTTCGGCGGACAGATCGCCAAGGCGGGTTTGCTGAAGCTGGGACACGACTCGCTGCAATTCGTGGCGCCCATGTTGATCAAGGAAATCATCGCGTACTTGCAGAATCCGGACGCTCCGCTGAGTGAAGGTCTCACTTATGCTGCGATCGTGTTCGTCTCGGGGATCGTCCAGTCGTTCCTGTTGAGAAACTACTTCTTCCATTGCTTTGAGTCAGGCATGAGGGTGAGATCTGCGGTGTGTACTGCTGTGTACAGCAAGAGCTTGGTGCTGTCTGCTGCAGCCAGACAAAAGAAGACGACGGGAGAGATCACGAATCTGATGAGTATCGATGCGCAGAGGCTGCAGGAAACCTCGACGTACATCAACAGTGTGTGGTTCTCGGTCTTTCAGATTGTGGTAGCATGCTATTTGCTGTGGAAGCAGATTGGCCCTGCCACATTTGCAGGAGTAGTTGTGATTATCTTGATGATGCCAATTACAGCAGGGATCTCCAAGCTCATGCGACGACTGCAATTGAAGTTGATGGAAGTGAAGGATGAACGTATCAAGATTTGCAACGAAGTGTTAGCGGGTATGAAAGTCATCAAGCTCCAGGCATGGGAACACTCGTTCACTAAGCGTGTGTTGGAATACCGCAGTGAGGAGCTCTGCAAGCTGCGCACGTACATTTACGCGCGCAGTGGCTCCATGACACTCTTTTCAGCGATCCCTTCACTCGTGACGGTCGCGTCGTTCTATACCTATGTTATGCTAGGCAACACACTCGACGTGGGCACAGCACTCACGTCACTGGCGCTGTTCAATATCCTCCGCTTCCCGCTGTTCATGTTGCCGCAAGTGCTCAACTCAATTGTTGAAGCAAGTGTGAGTATTGACCGCTTGAGCTCGTACCTTCAGGAAGAGGAACGGGAGAAGGTTGGGCCAGGAGATCTCGATAGGGTGGGCGTTCGCGTGAGCAATGCTGATTTCATGTGGGATGTGGCACCTAACACGACCTCATCTTCAGTAGCTTCTTCTGGGTCGAAGGAAGAGGATAGCTTGCTGCAGGAAGACTCCATTTTGGACAGGGCAGCTCTCGGGGGAGGAGACAGTCTCCCTGTTTTGCAAAGTGTATCATTGGAGGCTCACCCTGGCGATTTGATTGCTGTTGTTGGGCATGTGGGTGCAGGCAAGTCTACGCTTCTAAGTGGAATTCTAGGCGATGCCCGATGCAGCCGAGGCGAAGTGAACCTGCGCGGGTCTGTGGCTTATGTCTCACAGCAACCATTTATTCAGAACGCGACAGTGCGGGAGAACATTTGCTTCGGTCTTCCATTCGACGAGATCAAGTATGCCGAAGCGCTGCGCGTCTGCTCCATGCAGAAGGATCTGGCTGTACTTCCAGGAGGAGACATGACAGAAATTGGCGAGAAGGGAATTAATCTTAGTGGTGGGCAGCGTACTCGTGTGGCCCTTGCCCGTGCTGTGTATCAAGATGCCGATATTTATCTGTTGGATGATATTCTATCCGCTGTGGACAGTCATGTCGGACACGACATTTTCAAGGAGTGCATTAAAAAGTGCCTCAGGAATAAGCTCGTCATGCTTGTCACCCATGGTTTAACATTTCTGAGTGAGTGTGACAAGATTGTGGTTTTGGAAAATGGTCTGATCGTTGAGGATGGCACGTACAAAACTCTTATGGAAAAGGATGGCGGACTGCTTATGGATCTGGTGGCTAAGTATAAGGACCAAGACCAAAAGCAGGAGCCACAGACTATTGAAAATGTTGAGGATGAAATTTCGGTGGATGAGCTGGAAGACGACGAAGAAGATAATCCAACCCCTGAGCGCGTTGGGCGGCGATTGAGTCGCAACTCTATACGCAGCGAGCGGTCGGCTAGTGAAGCAGGAATCGACGCTCAATTGATAGCTGATGAGGATCGATCTGTGGGTGACGTTGCGTGGCAGGTGTACAAAACGTGGATCGTGGCGTTTGGTGGTATTTCTGCTGGTGTACTAGTGATCGTCGTTTTCATCACCACTCAGTTTGTTAACTTACTGTCCACATGGTGGCTCTCGTTCTGGTCAGAACACTCCCAGGCAAAGAATGATGACAATAAACCTGCAAACCCGCAGTCGCAGATGTTCTATATGTATGTGTACATGGCTCTCAATTTGGCGTACGCCGTGGCATTGTACATTCGCGCTATTACGACATACAAGGGTGGTCTGCGTGCAAGTCGATCTTTGTTCCAGAATTTGCTAGCCCGCATTCTCCGTGCACCGACTTCCTTCTTTGACACGACACCTACAGGTCGTATTGTAAATCGCCTGTCCAAGGATGTGTACACTGTCGATGAGAGCATCCCTGCTACGTGGAGTATGCTACTCAATACGTTTATTAGCGTGCTGGTGACATTGGCGACGATCTCGTACGTTACTCCGATTTTTATGGTTATCTTGCTGCCAGTGCTAGTGGGATATTTCATCTCACAGCGCTATTTTATCAAGTCTTCGCGTGAGCTGCAGCGGTTGGACTCAATCAGCCGTTCACCCGTGTTTGCTCTATTAACCGAGACGTTAGACGGTTTGCCAACGATCCGTGCCTATCGCGCGGAGACCCAGTTCGCTGCGAAGAATGAGGAATTGCTAGATCGAAACCAGCGTGCTTACTTCCTCAACTTTGCTGTGAATTGCTGGCTCGCTCTTCGTCTGGAATTCGCTGGTACACTTATCGCGGCATTCGCAGCTCTCACCGCTGTCCTGGCACATAGCTCGGATCCGGAACGAGGCGCAGCTTTTGCTGGACTTGCAGGTGTATCGCTTACATACGCTTTCAGCGTCACACAATCACTCAACTGGTCTGTACGCATGCTAAGTCAGCTTCAGACACAGATGGTCTCTGTGGAGCGTATCAAGAACTACACGATATTGGATATGGAGGCTGAACTCACAAGTGTAGGCAAGCTTCCTCCTGCTCAGGAGTGGCCCTCCGCTGGTGCAATCGAGTTCCGCAACGTGAATCTGCGCTACCGTCCAGGCTTGCCGCGTGTGCTGCGAAATTTGTCTCTTTCAATCCGCCCGCAGGAGAAGATAGGTATTGTGGGTCGCACAGGTGCTGGTAAATCGAGTCTTGTGGTTGCACTGATGCGCTTGGTGGAATTGGACAGCGGTTCCATTGTTATTGACGGACTGGATATTGGTTCAATTGGGCTGCACGAGCTGCGCAACAAGATTTCCATCATTCCCCAAGACCCAGTTCTCTTCTCAGGAACTGTTCGAAGCAACGTGGATCCGTTTGACCAGTACACTGATGATCAAATCTGGGCGTCACTGCGCAGAGCTCACCTTGCTCACGTGGTTACCGTACTAGATGGTACTGTGGATGAAAAAGGCTCCAACTTCAGTGTGGGTGAGCGTCAGTTGCTATGCATTGCTCGGGCTCTGCTTAAGCGTTCACGAATTATCCTTATGGACGAGGCAACGGCATCAATCGACACGGAGACGGACCGCAAAATTCAGCGCAGCATCCGCGAGGAGTTCCGTGATTGCACCTGCCTCACCATTGCGCACCGTATCAACACTATCCTGGATGCCGATCGCATCCTGGTTATGGAACATGGTAGTGTTGGTGAATTTGACACCCCCAAGGCACTTCAGAAGAAGAAAGACGGTTTGTTTAAAATGCTTGTGGAGCATTGGAAGAACGAAGGCAAGTAGGGGTACTTGTTGGAAACGTTCGTGATGAATGAGGGGGCGGGTACAAGTTTATCATACTGTACAACCGACCTTAGATAACGAAAAATACATGTCTCCTCCTTTTCGTTTGCGTATTTTGAGGGGATAAGCACTCAAGCACATGACCGCGAAGGATGGAGAGGTCTGTACAGACGTCGAAGAAGCGGTTTATCTGGTAACGAAGCGAGATCCTGTCGTTTACGATGGTGCATCGTTGACATGGAAATGCTTCATTCCAGCAAAGTCGAACATTGAAACGCGCTTCGGCATGGTAAGGATTGGATGGCTGTACTATGATCTGTCAGCATTTGGTGCTAACGAAGCTGAAAGGTGGTTTGCTTGGTAGTTCGCAGTCACGATGGTATCTTGATGTGCTCGCATCCCAGCGGTACTGCGTATCTATCGGTAAACATGAACTGCACATTTACCAAGCCCATAGCTTCTAACTTTTATCTGTAGGGATACAACTTCGTGGAAACTCGAAATGTATGTCATCGAATTGAATTCTGCAGATAGTAATACTAAGACTGACTAATGTGAATGCCTTAGGGCGACTTTGTGGACGCAGCAATGGTGGTTCAAGATGACGACGAAAGCATTGTTGAAAATGTAATATCCAAAAAGGTCTCGACACCAGTGCGAACACTAGACCTCCGAGGCTGCGATATTGATCATGAGATCATTGCAAAGCTGAGTCGAGGCCTTACTACCAATGTACGTTCGTTTTTATTACTTCATTAGAACGCTAGTTTTCTATCTAATACGTGCTTTGAAGCGCTTCGTAAAGATACTATCGCTTAGTGGAAATCATCTACAGGACGGTGACATGGTTCTCCTCGCTAGCGCCCTCGTGCACAATGGGTGTTTACTGGAACTTACGCTAAGCTACAATGCTATCGGTGAGATCGGATCTGCTGTCTTGGCAAAAGCGTTAGCAACCAACTCACATCTTCGAGTGCTTGATTTAATGCACAACCGGATTGGTAAAGATGGGATCACTTCATGGCTTGGTGATACAATGCGGACCAACTACGCGCTACGTGAGCTAAAACTTAGTCATAATGCCATTGGAGACAAGAAAGCCGTCGATCTTCTTCAATCACTGTCGCCAGCCCCTCTGACAGAGGAAGAAAAACTCAAAGCACGGATTGCAAGTCGTCGAAGAGACACGATAAGTGAAGCAGAGTTTCACTACAACGAGCCATTCAATTCAACGTTAAGAACTCTACTGCTAAGCAATACTGGAATCTCGGATGAGGCGTCGACGCATATTGCTCATATGTTGAGTCACACGCGCTCGCTTACGCGTTTAGATGTGTCCTGCAACGATTTCACGAGCAAAGGGAATGTAGCAATTGCCCGTGGTTTAGAACGCAATGCATCGGTCCGGGACCTGAATTATCGTGAAAACAAATTGGACGAGACGGCTGCATTGGCAGTGCTGCGTGCACTCAAAGTTAATTCCTTTTTGGAGACCGCACTTTTCCAAGCTTGCTTTGGAAACGAGTCAACTGTGGGGAGTGCGCTGGGTCAACTGACCAAATCCTCACGGTCGCTGGTAACATTCGACTTGGTACGTAGCTCATCCTTGATCCCTTCTCAACAGACTTTTGTTAATGATTCATTGATTTTGTCAGAGTCACTGCCCTCTGGAACCACCTGGAGTGGTGGAGTTCTATTGCTCTCTAGCTGAGAATTTAAGTTTGCGAAGCATCGATTTGGTACGATACAAATCGATTTCTTGATGACTCAGGCTGACGTTGTTGATGCAGACTTGCTCAGGTCTCAAGTCTGATAGTGCGGCAGGTATCCTGGCAAAGTCTTTGCAACAAAACACAACATTGACCTTCGTCAATCTCTCATACAACGAAATCACCTTGCGAGGATGTAAGTTACTTCGCGATGGTGTTGCTGCTAGAAGCGAGACAGCAGTTCGATTGGTTTTGTCCTTAGAAGGCAACTCGGGTGAAAAGTGCCCCACAGGAACCATTATCACTGGGGGAATGCGGCCCGCGCGACCTCCACTAGCCAACTAAAATTATCTTAAGGGATTGATTGACGCTTGGATGTTGATGGGGCAGCTTTGCTGGAGTACTGTAGCATGCTTTAACTTGGTTTCTAATCGATCGTGACAGCATCAATTGAAAACACAAGTTGAAGTTGAATGTGCCAGAACTTCTGGTGCTCTGGCCCAGAGCTGAGCAACATGGATGTGTTTCAACGTGAAGATTTTCCCATGCTTGAATTGGTGCACCAACGTTTGGTCCAAACTGATCGGACGAGCTGCAAATGCTGCAACTTGCAGCCTGTGTGAGCAGCATCGTGCGGGACTCATCCAAACGTGGTGACGGTGTTGCGTTGCAGGCACAGGCTCGATGTGACAGTCGATGGGCTCGTGAGACTTGGGTGTACTGTACACCCAAGTCGTGTAACACATGTACCAGCTTCAGATGCAAGCACATGATTGCCATCTCGGGAGCCCAAGGGAATGGATGAGCCGAGGCAACGCTAGTACAGTAGACTAGCGTTGCCTCCGAGGCAATGCCTCGGCTCAAATAGCTAGTAGTACTTGGTTTGACGTGAAGTGCGTTGAAGGTTTTAGGGATTCTGCAAACACAGTTCAATGATACTCTATCCGGATACCGTGGACCACAGCATCATTCAGGTCTCGTTGACGAGGTCACCCATCCACTGCTTTATCTTGCGGTTGTGCCGGATCTCTAAGCACGACATGCTTACGAATCGCAGCTAAGCCGCATTGACCACAAGAATTTCATGATCAAGTTCAATCGTGGTGCTTATTGATATTTATCTTATAATGTACAATTTGATAGCATAACTAGTAATTACTACATGTAGTATTTATCTAATGACTGATGCTGGAACGGCATGTGCCGCACGTGCATCGCGCGAAATTGCCACATGGGAAGTCATCGAACTGGAGAACTACCTCTTGGTTCTCTTCGTCGGAGATGAGTGACGTCGATGACGATGAACGTTTGAAGTTATTTGGAGACAACGATAATGACGACGACATTGAGCTTGATGCAGTTGTAGAAGCCGTAGACGAGTGCATCCGTGACGATTCCTTGGCGCTGCTGGCAACGAACGTCGCGAATACTTTGCTCACATCGTCCCGCATCCTGGTACAACCGAGGTTGCCGTGGTTCACTAGAGACGATTTCACAGTGTTGAGCATCCGGAGGAGAGCTACACGAGTACCTTCAACTCCAGTGGGGCAGCTCCTGCAGAACAGTGATGCCTTGGGGAAATGATGTTTGATCACGTTGCCCAACCACTTGCACTCAGCATTGCAGCGATGTCCGAGCTTCAGCGCCTTTACTAATCGTCGACGTAGGTCGCGGTACTCGTCGAACGTCCTTGATAGCGTCCATGACGTAGTTTCATCCTTTGAAGAGCGGTAAGTCATGTGCAGCTCGTACAACACATTGCGCTTGCCGAGGCCGTGTCGGGTGTTGACGGACGAGGTCATTTCGAGTATCAGGTGCTCGAGCCAAGCCACCGAGTCCGGTAGAGCCGATCGAGTGGTGAACTTCGTGGAAGCGAACATTGTTACCAGTAGCGCTTCGCTTCACCGGTACGAAGCCAATTGAGGAATGACTACACAGTCCTTGATGACGAGTCGATCCCGCAGCGTCGGACTCTGGCTCATAATCTACGGGCTCGACCCAGTCCACCCAACGAAGATTACCTGCAGGATTGCGCGCCGTCACCTCTGCAACGTACACTTCGGCGTAAGGACCATTGCGTTTTTATGTTTTTTCGTCGGGCATTGCATAGAGTTGCTGTTCGGTTCGTCAGAGATTTGCTTGGCCGCGAGATTTCTGCAGTCGAGGGCCTCGAGGCTCGAGCGTCCACCAGCACCAGGCTAACCACGGTTGCATTTCGACACCAAGGTGGCTTGCAACTCGTGATTCACAAGTATACAGTAGTGTCCCACGACGTGACCTCTATCTTTATTTTGTGTTCCAACGGTGCTGAATGAACTCATAAACACGAGCAACGCCGCCTGAGTGTTTGGATAGCTGGATTTAGCCTGATCCGTTTGTTTTCTTGATACGCAGCTCTGCTTTTCGCTGTATTGCTAGACACGACATGGCGTTGCTCATCAGAATTCGTGCAAAATCATTCGTTGAGCGGATTGAAAAAGTCAAAGACAGTAAAAGCGACGTGCTCTAAGACTTTTGTTGCAAGTATCCTGGTATCTAACCAAATCGTGCATTCACTCACATGATGTGAGTGAGTGCAGGATTTACATGTCTGCAGACCTTCTTGAAAAGTATGACGCCCCTTTGTGACCCCATGCACGCAAGATAAGCATACATACTTGTTCTGCTTACTTACGTGTCGGATTGACTCGTGCAACAAGTACAGACACACGACTGTCGCGCTCGAGCCAACGTTCACGCCAACAATGGAGTATTACGCGTTTTCGACGCGTATCGGCGGTCTGTGTAGGTTAAACATTTTGTGGATCACAACGTGATTGCACACACATGTCAAACCGATGAGTGACCTCCAGGCATGTCTCTGCTGGTGGCATTGGCAACGTCACACCACAGCAAGACACGGTAAAGTTACGCGTGCTATCTGGGTGCCAATGCGGACTGAAATTTCCTACGTCTTGGTTTGTAGTCATCAAAGCAAATAACCTTAAACCGTTGAAGAAGAATGTGCTGCATTTCGGTGTGCCTCAGCTTCTTGCTCATGGGTAAGTGTACTTCAGTAGATGCTTCAGCGTTTGTTGGTGAATTACAAAGGTCTGTGCGCGAGGGAATGGGCTTGGTACATGTACTGTAGCTCTTGTGCTTCACCATGACGGTACATGCACTTGCCCTGTGTTAGTTGCCCGCGGAGCTGAGAGGGGCGTTGTCTTGTAATGTCCCCTGTTTACTTGTCGCCTGGTCTGTTTGTGACATCCATCGTCGACGTGGTAGACCGCAAGTGTGGTGCCTCGAGGGTAAGAACCTTCATCCACCGTTAAAAATCTGTCCTATGCGAAAAGGACCCAACGGGAGCATGCCGACGCGATGTCAATGCGCTTGAGGATTTTTCAAACGAGTGCCTTATTGCCTCCGCTACGATTACGACAGAGAATGATTAGTACGAAGCACGGCAACTATTTTTGCTGTTATCCATTGTCGTCCACTTGTTCCTGTAACTCCGTAGCTCTAGGCACCCATGGCACCGAAGAAGAAAACCAAGGGTAAGAAGACCAAGACCAACTCAGGTGGAGGAGATGCAGTCGACGGTGGCGCTGAGAGTTCCTCTGTATGTTGATCGTTGATTGTTTCCGTAGCACCACCTCATCTACAGCTGCCTACTTTCGATTAGATGTTCGACTCAACGCCTCCTATTGCCATCGAAGCTGATCCAGTGCACTACGTGACGCTCGACATGCGGGTAAACACGTTTATATCTCTTGATAGTCTCATTGCGTATATTAACGACCTCTTACCCTAGCTGCTCAACTGGAGCTATCTCAATTTCAAATTTCGCACAAAGACCACGACGCGGTTGTTCGCTATCAAGGTACGATGACGGTAAACGCAGAATGGATTCCTCAAAACCTCACCGATAATGTAGCAACAAATTCAAAAGCAGCACGGGCCAGTTACAGACCTCAAAATCTGTAAAGGCCACTTCTCAGAGGCAAACGAGCTGAGGCACGACATGATGACGCTTGCAGAGTATGGTATTGAAGGTGCCCCAGAAGGCGAACCGGACGTGGTAAGTTGTGCAAGCTTAGCGATTTGTACACGAAAACAGCTAGTTGACAATTGTACATGTTACCGAAGGTTTTCCTGATACACTACGATTTTAAACCGGACCAGCACGACAACCCGTTGCTTCTTGTCACGGAGCAGAATTAATTCTACGCTCGTAAGCACAACTGATCCTTATTCTCTCTAGTTCTCTATTTTAGTTTCTTGAGTGCAGCACCAATGATCTGGATGGCCTTGGTTACAACTTCCTTGTTCGCCTGCGAACCCATGTGACCCAGACGCAGCACTTTGCCCTTCAACGGGCCATACGACCCACCGACGAGCAACTTCTGCGCGCGAAGTTCCTCCTGCAATGCATCCCAGTCACACCTCTCAGGGAGTTCAATCGCCGTCACAGTCGGAGAAGCTGCGCTCTCCTCTCCGTACAGCTTCAGTCCCAGCGTCTTCTGCACCTCCCGACGCGCAAACGCGCTTACTTCTTCATGTCGGCGGATTATCACCTCGATTCCACCCTCGTCCTCAACATTGTTACAAGCAACCAGAGCAGCACGAATAGCTTGCCAGTTGTGCGTGTACGGCAGTAGACGCGGCTCCTGCAAGGCTGCACGGTAGAACGGCTGCAACGCGTCGTATCCCACGTACTTGACTTCGTTGATGCGCTTCCAGGCCTTCTCACTCACCGTCGTGAACGCCAACGCCGGTGGGCCTGACAACGCTTTGTGTGGACCCAGCAGACCCAAGTCAATCTTCCATGAGTCCACATTAAGAGGAGCTCCTCCTGCACTCGACACAAAGTCCACTAAAAAGAGTCCGTCCGTGGTGTGGTTGGCCACAGTCTCCCCCACACCTTCCAGATTGTTCAAGACTCCGCTAGGCGTCTCACAGTGCACTGCAGTCACGAGCTTCGGGTCCGAACGACAGATCTCCGCACACAAAGCCTCGACGTCGACGGCCTTGCGCCAGTCGCCCTTGACCACACGAACGTCGGCTCCCAGGGCCCTCGCCATGTCGGCAAAGCCCTCTCCGAACAGCCCATTGGCAGCACAAACCACCACGTCCCCAGGCTTTAGTGTGCTCTTTAGTGCGCCCCACAACGCCAGCATGGCCTCACCAGACTGAATGGCCACACTGCAGCTCTCAGCGTGCAGGAATTGCTGTAGACTGCGTTCCAGAGCCAAATAATCGTCCCAGAATGCGGGATCCAAGTCTGAAGACCCACAGGCAGATCCCAAAGCCTCCAACACATTGGGAAGCATCTGTGAAGGCCCAGGAACGAGCTCTAGCACGGCGCTCGGATGTGTCATAGCTGTCAAGTAGGGCGAAATCTCAATTAGCCGATACCGGTATTGCATTCGGTACAAATCTCTACGAGCTCGGTTTTCTGATATTATAATTGGTATGACCGGACTCAGGTTGAATCAGTGAATCAGAACATTGGATATACACTATACGGTGTATCCAAACGAAGCTGTGTTTCAGAGTAAAGTTGGGGTGTAAGGCTCACCAAGAATACAAGGAGGGAAAGCCACGCATTTGTACAATGATGTAGTGATAAAAAGGGAATGTGTCAGAACGATTCGCTGTAACCATGCTCGGTATAGTCGAATCTCCATTTGGTAGTCAGCGCGAACTAACAGCACGAATACATCATTCACTAACACCACGACAACGTCCTCGTGTTGCTCCTTGTGGAACGGATCATATATCCAAACATTACGTCTTCTGAAGTCGAAAATGGCGCCACAGCAATGCCGAAAGGAAACGTCCACGTAGACATGGACCATAATGACGAGTTCGTCGTGGCACTTGCTGAAGAAGCCCTTTAGTGTCGATGCTTCGGTTGCATTGCTTAAGTACTCGGACCAGAAGTTCTCTAGGCTTCAAGTGATTCTGAGAACGGTTAGATCTACGACATACCTGCATTTAGAAGTTTGATGAATGGAGTCATTGCAGTCTTGAAGCAGAGTCCCAGAATGGTTTCTCATATTCCATAATTGAGTGGCTGTCCCGTCAAACTGATGAAGTTGCCTGCCTTGGAAGGCTCAACCCTGTACGTGTTCCAGGAACTCCACGGATATCAACAACGTGAGTGATCTTGACCCATACTGACATGATGTGAAGCAAAGTTGTCTGTGAGGACGATGGAATAAAAGCTCAGGTCTATTGAAGTGATTGGAGCTGCATGGAGTCTCCCAGATCCGAACACATATGGTTGAAGGCATGTTCTGTTGGTGCTGATTGTGTAGCTAAGAATTGGAGTCAAGCTATGGACCTTGGCGATACAGTGGTCGTTCGGTTTGTAGAAGTGATTCACAGACTGGTGATCCTACCTTCGTGTCGCGTAGATTACGTCTGATGTGTGGAGATCATGTTTCAGAGTCAAATTACAGACCCACGGTTGAACCGCTCGCCGAGGAACCAGTGTGGAGTATGAGATGCGGCTATTGATTCACACGATTGATTTTCAGATCACTATGGTCGTACATGATTCCATTGTCAGTTGTCGGATTTCAGTACGGCTTCGTTGGTTTCAAATGTTGATGATGAATCCCAGAGTTGGCTACATGATGATGTCTGGTACTATTCTCAGCCTTGCCATACTATTATCAGACCGGTCATACTATTCTCAGACCAGGAATCTCAAATGTCGAAACTCAACCGGCTGTCTGTACAAGGAAGTGGTAACAAGTGGTCTCAGAATCTCGATGGAGAATCTATATTGGTCCCAGGCTATGTCGGTTTACAACTGGTGAGCAAGGCAGACTTCAGGAACAAAAATGGTGTAAAGGTCCATACTGTTCTCAGACTCGACATGGAGTGACCTGATGCCTCGAATATGGAAACTGGTCTTGGAATTCTGGAATTATGGGTGTTCTCAGAATACACTCAGAGGTCCCAGAATAGAGCGTCAAGTCGAGGGTCCCAAAATCGGCTCCAAGTTGAGGTTGCGTGAAGGGTCGGTTCGAAAATCCATATCACATTGGCACGCCATGAAGAATGGGCCATATCACAGGATTCACAAGATGATGGCATGACTTCGGTTGGAGTAATCCGACATGTTCCAGCCAATAACAGTGTCGTTTTCGTCATAGGGATGTTCCCAAGATTCAAGCTGACTGCGCTTCTGTGATGAGTGGCTATATTCTCACTCCTCGATTTTTAGTTGGCTTATAGTTTGTAGCGGGACTGGCGCCGGAGCTATGCAGGTTCCCGTTTGCATGTGTTAAAACTTAATCAGAATTCAATTTGCCCCGAAGGACGTAGGAGAAGTTACATCAGTGAGCGTGCAGGCTTAGCACGTGTTCCGGCATCATCCTGAAGATTGATCGTCTTCCCATAAAACTCAAGCCAATTTAACAAGGTTAACCTCACTTTATTGTTGGGTTAATTGAGTTATTTCATATTCTGTGCTACTTGGACGCCTGTTTTCGGCTGGATTTCGATTGGTACTTCTGAGAAGGAGGTGACCTTCCATTACAGCTCTCGCGGTATTGGTGTTTTTCCCGGCGCGAGACTCGGAGTGCATTCTCAGTCATAATTGACTTTGACTGTTTTCGCCTAGAATAAGGCGTGTGCGCGACGTCCCAGGACACGTGGAGGTTCCTGGGATTGATGAGGTCCAAGGCGGACGAACTGAGACTCCCAGCCACTCTCGGATCGGAGAGGGGAGTGACGATCCCGGAATGCGGTCCTAGTTCTGACCGCGTGGAGGAAGAGGAGGAACTGTTAACGGCCAAGTCCAAGGCCATGGAAGAGAAGTGGACAAGTGTGTGAGTGGTGTGTTGTGCTGCATATCAAGAAACTCGGGGCATTTCGAGTTCATTTAAGCACATTCAGACTGGAACCTGCCGAGCTCAAGCCTAAGTCTCGCTCGGACAGTGAAGAGCAGTCGCTGTGGTTCTCTGACTTCTGGGGCCAAGTGTAACGGTAGCACGAAAGAATCAACAAGGGGGTTCACGAGGGAGGTTGCACACGCCATTCCCAGACCTTTGCTGGTCTGAAAATTTGCTACTTTTGAGTAGTGGTCTTCCGACCGGTCATACCTGTGTGTAAGGTCACCGCTGCATCATCTCAACCAACTTTCGTTGCCAAATCTAACAAGTTCAGCAAGTTCGACATTCATTTCGGCACCAAAGCCACTACACATAGAATAGGTAACACGTATGTCAGTATCATAAATAAAATAGTTGGTGCAGAATTGGTATACTTGTGAAGGATTTGGGTGATGGTTGGCAGCAGTACAAGTCGTACCAACTCAATACCAACTCGTACTAACTTGAAAGCAAGCCTCTCATCCGGTAAGAATCCACGGACTTTGTCTTCTACTGGCTCACCAGACGCATCCGATATGAGCTTCGCCTTGGTCGTCCGTTCACCGGTCCCACGAGACTGAAACCGGCGGCTGTGTGTGCAATTCCAGCTCTTCGTATAAAATGCAAGGGACTCGTCCCGCAATTTTGGCGTTGTCCCTCGCTTCGATGACGCCTGAGTATGGGAGCGATTCCTATCTTTCACTGAATTGCTTGTTCGAAGCCTGTATGCTTGGAAGGTCTCGCACTGATAGCTGCACAGAATAAAATTAATATAAATAATAATGATAAAAAATAAAATAATGTGAACAGCATGGAATATGTACCTGGTGAACGGGTCCTCCAAGTCCTGCCACGAGTGAAAGACTCCACCGAAAGGAGGGCAAGTCACACGCACCCCCGAGGAATCGTCGCTTTTGATCGCAAACGGCGCTTGCTGCGGACAGAGCCTTGACCGATTTTTTTTGCCTTTTCACTGGCTGGGAGACTTCGTTGCCTGCCCGTTCATCAGAACGGTCTGCACCGAGGTCTTCAACGTCCTGGACAGCTGCTTCATCCTTCGAGGGAGCTGCTTTATCCATCACGCCGCTACGGGCGCGCTTGCTTTTTTTCTTCGTTGCCGCGCTCGCCATTATCGACGAGAGGGGTGATTTTGGAATGGACGGTCGCTAGTCTGGGCAAATTTCAGAAAAAATGGATTTCTTAAAAATGAATGGGTTAGGGTATAAACGGTATTTTGATCGTGTATCTTTTACGCAACAAAGTTGATCTTCCTAAGCACTTCCTTTGGCTAATGAGACTTTATAAAACGTACCTCCTAGCTAATGCGGGATAGGTTACCCAATCAATGTTACCGGTATCGTACTCGAAGTCTCAAATAATAATTTAAATTATTCAATATGTTGAATTTTAGCCAGTCATATTGCGCAACATCAACTCCCTACTAAAGCCCTACGAAAGTAGGCTTGAAGCCCAAAAGCCCGAATGGCTGAAATTCACTCTGCCATCGGAACTTTCCTTTCTAGAGAGGAGTTTAAGATGACCTACTCAATAGACATGCGTTGGAGATGCATCATGCTCATGTATGTTTACTCTATTGATACCGCAACTGTCGCTAGTGTTCTAGGATTCTCCGTACGTAGTTTAAGTCGCTGGTATACAAGGTTTCGCTCTACAGGGAATGTTTCAAAGAGCGAGCCGAGGACCAAGACATCGCGGTGGTCACCAGAGGTATGTGCGTTCGTACGTCGATACGTAGAAAACCACCCCTGCTTTTATTTTGGGGAGTTGTGCTATGAACTACAAGCTATCTACAAGGACTCAATCAACGTATGAGACTCCACTATCTGTCGCGCTCTACGATTCGCCTTGAATCTAACAAGGAAGGTCTTGACGAAACGTGCACGGGAAAGCGTTCCGAGGGAGAGACGTGAATACGTGGAAAAGTTGCTGCCTTTCTACAGTGGACCCGACCAGCTCGTCTCTATTGACGAGACGTCTAAGGATGGAAGGCAAGAACATACACATGAAATCTATTACAATATTCTGAACGTGCTAACAAATTTGTTTTCTTTTTCTACATCGGTCCTTCGTCGTTATGGCTGGTCGACCAAGAGTACTCCTGCTCAAGTATCGATTCCCTTCAGTCGGGAACAGCGTGTGTCCATTCTGGACGCAATGGACATGAAGGTGTTTTGGGTGGGGACATGTGAATGAGACTTTTACACGTTTGAAATTCCATAATGTGTTCAAGGAGAAAATCCTCCCATTTCTCAATCCATGGCCATTGCCACGATCCATTGTCATCATGGACAATGCCAAGATCCACATGTATGAAGAATTGCGTGAGCTTATTCATGCTACAGACGTATTGCTCTTCGTTTTACTACCCTATTCTCCGGACTTCAATCATATTGAAGCAGAATTTTGCGCTGTTCAAGCGGTGGATCAGGGCCACGGCAACATGGTCTTCCGTGAAGACCCCATCGCGGTGCTGAATGTCGCGATGTACTACTGCATGAGACAGAAAGAAGAAATCGGTGAGAATTGGTGTGGTCATTGCGGATACAAACCGAACGAATTGACTATCAAGAACTAAGTCACATCGCAGATTTTGTATTGATTGCTCGCTAAGGCTGATCCCTATTGCTGCATGTCTTCACCTCTCTCCTCCTGCGTTTATCGGCTTCTATGTTGACAGCTGGGGACGATGTCTCGATGTTAACAGGCGTGCCTGCAGGCGGTAACTAGGTAACCCGAGGGCTTCGCGGAGGTCGTTAATGTCCACGTGCAGTGGAACCGGCACGCCGTACAGCTTGACCCAAACGACGCAGTACTCTCTGTTCGCTTGCTGCTGGTTTGCCTCCATTGCGGTGACCATTGAAGCTTGATGCGAATCGATATGTTGGAGCTGGTGAAATGTAGTGTTGTCCGGACTGCTATTGGCGCTCCATTCGGAAGGAGCGCTTGCGTTATTGCCATGTACCGTTGAGAGGCATTTCCAGCGTCAATTTGATGCTCGCGCACAAATGCAACAGCGCGGGAAAACTACTCTTGAATCCGAGCAGCAGTAGCACGGCGTATAGATTTCGTCTGCGCTTCAGGCTTAGGCACGTACACAAACAGCTCCAGCTCAAAACCTGCGTGGCCACTGTGTTGAAGTCTCGCCCTATACCACAAGTTTTTCAGCAGAGCAAGCAATGCCGAACTCTCTTGGCAAAGGACTTCGAATTGCCTCTGTTTAGCGTTGTTGTTCGGCTTCAGGTAGATGTCTAAGTCGGCACTCCATTGTCCTGGTAGCTTGCTAACGTAATGCTCTTCCACTTTGGCCCGCAGCACGCGGTAGCCATTTCTAACATCGTACACAAAAATCGGAGAATGGGGAACTTTATCGCGACACGCTTCAAAAGGCTGTCCGTTCTTAATGCATAACCGACAAGTTAGGGAGTTAGGCAAAGGGATAGATTCCTCCATCCTCGATACCAAACCGCTTACCGACCGAGAGACTTCACAAATACCAGCAGCGTCTTCCTTCACTTGCTTAATCGCGCAGTTGCCGCTGTCTCGCCTCGCACTGTAATACCCAGCAACACCAAACCACATCGCCACTCTCTTACCGCACCATCTGGGACGCTGTCCGCCTCAAATTCACCACACGTTATTGTGTTCTGTCTTGCTCGTCTTCTCCGCAGCTTTACAGCACGCCGCACGCACGCACACCAAGTAATACCAGCGGGAGGGATCGAACCTCCACCCCCCCGCACGCGGAACTCTTCCTATAAGCTACGCTGGTGCTGGAGTGTTTGTGTTTGTCTACTCTAGGTTCACCTGCCTTTGTGCTACGTGTCTGGCCTGCCAATGCCGAGACCAAGTGCGCGGCAGGTTCCGTTGCGGAGGCTGGAGTCAGTTGTTGCTGCCAGACAAGATGCTGCGGCTTTACGATACTTGCTGGGTGATGACGACAGTAGTGAGGATGACATGGATGCGCATCATCTCGCCGCGTTTGAGCTAGCTCTTGGCCCAAGATACTATGATCGGCTATCTACTTCAGACCCCGCGAAGATCGCTGGAAGAGCATGTTGTACGACTCAACTTTGCTTAATGAGACAGAATTCCTGGAGAATTTCAGACTAGAGCGAGGTGCATTTTTCCGGTTTGTGGAGCTTGTCAAAGCTGACTCTGTACTGGTGACGAACGAACGCTGTCCCTTTCGATGTGGAGCTGAACTGCACATGCTTGTATTGCTGAAATGTCTCGATAGCTATGGAAATGATAGCACTTGGTCAAAGCAAGCGCAATTTCTTAGCCTTGGAAAAGGGACGAATGGAGGTTATCTTCATCGTGCGTCTGCTGCACTATTGGCGTTAGAGTCTAGCACACTAGCGTGGCCCGATGGTTCCGAACGTATCCAGATCGCGTTTGTTAATTGTGTAGGTATGGTTGATAAAACTCTGTGTGGCGAAGTGAATTCGAGAATATGCGAAAGGAAAAACTGGAATAGGAAATGACGGAAGGATCCAGACCGATCGATCTGGATCAGAGGTATCAGACCGGACTCAGATCAATCTGATTCAGGTACATTGGATTGGTCAAACGTATCGTAAATTGTAAGTACCTGATCTGGGTACGACTATTTCTGATCTAGGCATGATTACTCAGGACTAATCCGGACCAAGTAAATAAGGTATGCAATCGGCAGTGTACACCAAGATACGAAGATAAGCAGCTGCTAGATGGAAAGGTAGGTGGATCGAGGTAGGAATAAAGACTTAGGAATAACGGAGAATCGAATTTGCATCATTCGGCACAAGTGATTGATACGCACGCCACGTCGTCTCACACTGTAAGAGCATTAATAGCGAAATAACCTTTTCGTGTGTAGTATGCTTCACCTTGAGTTTGGGGCTTAAATTCGAGAAAAAGTAGATGTGGTGGAGCGGGATCAGCAAAATCTGCGAGAGTGCTGGACCCGGCTTGTCACTGTGCCCAGGACACTGACTAAAGAAGTGGGTACTCCTATCAATCCGTGTTCAGCTGAACTTCCTCACCTTGTGTACCCGTTGGTAGGCTGGATCTTGCTCCTCCGGTAACTGCAGGAGAGGTCCAAGTGTTGAAGATCTTGAATGTCTTGGCAAGAGGCATGGATGTGGGCAACAGCGCGGAAAGTCTTCACTCTGCTGCCAGGTAAATTGATCTTGAGTCCACGTGAGTAGTCAAACGTGGATCACCGGTGGTGGAGCTTGGATCCGGCCGTGTAAGTTGCTTTGGTGTGTTGGTACTCGTTGATCTTGCGATCCCTTTGAGTTGCTTGCAGTCTACTATGACCGGATCTTGGGGGGTGAGAGATCGATGGATCCTCACGACCAAGCACTCAATGCCATGGATTCGGAGCTTGCACCTATAGAATCAGTATTAGGTAGTTGGATCTGGCCAATATATTATCCAGTTATCCAAACTACATTAAATACAGTATTCCCAATACGGGATCACCTTGCAGGGTCGATATATGTCTTGCTCCGAGTTGTCCGCAATGCACTAAGTGTGGATCAAATAAAGAAACCAGCCACTTGTGCCCAATGATGCAAATTCGATTCTCTGTTATTCCTAAGCCTTTGATCCTGATTTGTCCTATCCTCTACTACCTGGATCCACATACCTTCCTTCCCAGCAGCCGCTCATCTTCGGATCCTGATGTATACTCCTGATTACATACCTTGTTTACTTGATACTGATTGGTCTTGAGTAATCATGCCTGGATCAGGTATAATCATACCCAGATAAAGTGCCTATAATTAGGTTCCTCCAGATCGGTCCAATCACCCCAGAATCAGTTGATCTGAGTCCATCATACCTTTTCAGATCTGGATCCACGGTAGTCACTGCAGATCCAGGCATTCCTGTCACTCCACTTGACCCGATCACTTCCCGTCTGAAATTTCCAGGAATCTACTTCACCACAATACTCTTAGTGACTCTGCATTTCAGGCCTCGTCAGTCATGGTCCCAGCATTTAAGAAACCTGTCGGGGGGGGTGATGGATTCAACGCACAAGTATTTTCAACACACAACACGCCAAGGCAAGAGTTAAGTCAAAACATTGCACTGGACTTCTCAAGACGAGATTTCAATATCTCAAGCGGATTCGGTCAAAGTTGATAAAAATGACGTCATCTTCGCAAGATTATTCGGTAAGTAACGTGCACATGCATTTTACACAACCTACTCATTGCGGAAGCTGTACCTGAAGAATGGGAGAGCGGAATTCGTGCATATGGTCGTTCAGACGATCTTGATGAAGACGATGAGCTGAACTTGGGAGTCCCTATTGATGTAGAAGGTGAAGCTCGTCGCAGGCAGCGTTGGCGTATTTGATGGGAGTACGGAGGTAGTTGAATCATGGAATGGGAGCGGCAACAGTAGGTCCATTTCGTTTTGGGAGACACCTTCGGATTCAACTTCGATCGCTCGCGGAGCAGTGTAACTAGGCGCTGCGTGCGCCGATGATCGGTCTCCTCATAAAGTTTGGAAGCGTTTGCTTTGGCCATGGCAATTCGTGCCTCTACTTCTTGTGATTGTTTCTCAGAGAGCTGTTAGCGTAAGAGTAATTCCTCCCGTTGAATCGTTATTTTTCCACTTCAATTGCATTATATTGAGCCAGCTGGGTCTCTTCCAATGTCACAGATTTTGCATGATCCACCAATGCAGTGCATTTGCGTTTTGAGCTCTTTCGCCGTGTTGCTATCGGGGTAAGGGTTCCACAATCATATTGACGCGGTAGTGTTGCGGAAGAAGCGCTCCCATTGTTGGCCCTTACAGCGGTGGATGTAGCTAGCCTGGTTTCTAAATTCATTCGTTGAGCATGTAAGTCTTGAGGGCTGCTTTCATTTACATCTTCATCGCTTAAAGACGAGCTGTCGCTTTCGCGTTCACGGTAGGTGAACTCAGGTCGCGTGTTCAACAGCAGCGGCTGCGTAGTTGGGCTGGCGTCCATGACAGGATGAAACTGGTAGAAAGTCAGACACCTGTGAAGTACGGCAGTCCGAAGATCTATTGCATTGTAAACCCCTTGTCCAGTATTATTTAGCCAGTCTGAAGCAACACGAAAGCTGGCCTCCTGGCCCAAAATCTTGTTCATGGCGTCTTTTGGAGTTCGTGGAATCATTATCCCACTGTCTGTAATTGCTGCTACGATTTCACCTGCCAGGGTTTGCTTTGTCTCGCCGCTTTGTCCGTAGCCTCCACGGTAGCGCTTCTAATTGTTGCCGTTGGTAATTCAATTGATTAGTAGCCTTAAAGAGCTCACACTGGTGTTGGGTCCGTCATTGCGCCAGGGAATGCGTTTCTTCGACGTGTGCGCAGACTTTACTTGTGGTTGAGCTTTTAGGACGGCGTTGTAGCAGCGTTTGCCGCAGACGCTAGAAGTGAACTCGTCCTCCGCTCCAAAATCAGCGAGCATGCTTGATAAGCAAGCCCGTGAATCCATTGCGCGCAGCTGTCATTTTCACATTTCTTTAAGGCTGAATTTACTTCGGTTGCTCTCGGTACGCGGCCACAAGCTTTCCATTTACATGTTGTCGCCATAGTAAGCGGAGGATCTCCCGCCCAAAAACAGTTGACTTGCTGCTGCTTGCACGATTTTTCGTTCCGTTAGCAAGATTTTTTTCTAGCCAATCAGAGACCTTGAAAATAAATCTTGACTTGCAGAAAAAAAGACTAGTTGCTACCACATTGACTACCCCTAATATTCATATGCAAATATTGCATGATAAAATATGAAGTTATGATTTACAGGAGTTTTGCCTTCTAATTCGGAGATCCAAGTCTCAACCGTCATGCGCTCGCTCTTCCTGCTCTCAGCAGCTCTGCTCGCAACCTGCACGTCGGCCGACCACGTGTTGGTGCTGGGCCAGTCTCCCTCTCCGTTATGGCACGAATCTCGCGCTTCCACGGGCTTCTCCGCTGCCGGTTTGGCCGACCTCGCGCTGAACTCGTTGGGTCTCCGCACAGGGCGCGTTTCATCCCGTTCCGCGGTCCAGAGCCCGCTCCAGGCCGACATCTTCACGCACAGCGAAGCCTACGCGCTCATCATGTTGGATGACACGTCGTCATCCAGTTTAACGGCCGTCAACGCCGCACTAAGCGGCTCCCGATCCTTCCACGGTCTCTACCCGACGCAAGCTGCTACTGTGAAGGTTCCAGTGGCTGTAGCGCAGGAATTCGGGGCCAAATACCCCTCAGCTGTGCACTGCGCAGGGAGCGCTGCTCTGTGCGCCGGCGTGCAGGCTCAGACGCCCTCTGTGTCGGCGGAACTGGTGCAAAAGGTGCTTGTGGCCAACAGCTTCCTTAGTGTCAATGACGCGCAGGACGTAGCCTTTGCCACGGAACTGGCGCAGGTGCTGCAGCTCACGACGGAGCTAAAGCAGACGGAGAAGACGCTGTATCTGGTGGGACTGTCGGGCCTGCAAGGAGACAAGCAGAAGGCGGCTCAACAGGCTGCGACCACCGCTGTGACTGAGTTCCTGGCGCAGTTGATGAAGAGCCAGCAAGTTGTGGGAGCTCAGGTCATGACGGGAGCGTTGCCGACTGCTGTGCAACAGATGACAGCTCTTGCGCGCAACAGGAAGCTGGTGACGAAGCTCTCGAACGAAGAAGAAGGCAGTGAAGAAGACGAGAGTGAGAGTGATGAGAGTGATAGTGAAGGTGAAGAGAGTGATGCGGATGAAGACAGCGATGCTGAAGATGAAGGTGAAGAGAGTGGAAAGGATGCAGAAGTGATGAATCTGGCTGCAGCTAGCGGCAGTGTGGACGACGACAACGCGACTGTCACCGCCACCAACGCCACTGCTCCTGGCGCCGTGTCGATGCCGGACATTGCCGAGTACCAGATCATCCTCTGGACGTCGGTGCTGCTTGGCGCCATCTTGTTGATGGCGATCCTGGCGATGGCCAACATGGACGCGGGTCGCGACAGTTTGCTCTATGCCAAGTTTATCGCCGACGTGAACGGCCGAAAGACCAGCTAAGTAGCTGCAGACTCGCCCAAGAATTTCTGCTCGAATGGGGTTCTTGGTGTGGAAGCAGTAGTTGCGAGCGAATAACCCTTAATATGCATCATTTTGCCCTCTGCGCTGGTGTTCAGCTCTCTCAACAGTCTCTTCAGCCTGAGAAGACGCGATGAAGAACCTCCCGGGTGAAGATGAAGGTGGCTACCCCGAAGCCGACGACGGTGAACCAGAAGTTATGACACCTTTGACAACTGAGGAAGGTACGTGCAGCTTGAAGATGAACGTTCGTGTTATTGTGGTTTACGTTTGATTTGAGAAGCTCGCCGCTTGGAGGAGTTTCGAGCAAGATGTGCGCGGATGCGAGAGGTACCAAGTACTACTAATGGTTGTTTGGGTTGTTTTTAAGGCTGACAGAGCTGTTAACTCTATGCAGAACACGGAACGTGAGCTTGCGAGGTTGGCACAGAGACGTGCAGACGTTCGTACTCAGATTGGTATCACCTCAGCGATGATGGAGCAGGTTTGAGAATTAATTTGAGCTTAGTTTATACTGACGAAGTTCCTAATTGAAAACAAATGTGGTGCAGTGGAAGCAAGAGCACCAGCAAATACTGCAAAATGGAGGCTAACGATTAGAACAATATTCACCAGACCCAGCGCAATACCAAGTCACCTCGATAAATATAGTGGGCATGATGATATATTTTTGTGGTGCAATTATCTGGTTGACTGAGATTTTATGAATGAGATGTCTACAAGGCAGCAGGGCGAGTTGGACGTAGCTACTGAAGAGAAGATTATCGATTTATTCGACAATGAAGCGGTCTGGGATGCCGATGACACGGATGGCTACATCATGCAAGTTTTTCAGGAGCTCGAGGCTGCAAGTGTCAGCATTGTCAATCTCAAGGATCAGGGATGGAATACATTGCTCCACACAGCGTCACTTTGGAATCGCTCCAAGATCATGGAGGAGCTTATTCGTCGTGGTGCACAGCTCAATGAAATGAACAAAAATGGACACACACCATTAGACTTGGCAATACACTGGGGTCACTATGACATTGGTCAACAGCTCCAACATTATGGCGGCAAGCATACGTGCGAGAAAGAGCGGGATGTTGCCATTTCACAGCGAGATTTGGCTCAGCAGCAGTTGAGAAATTGTGAACTGGAGTACGAACACGCAATTGTATCACTCAAGCAAGCTAAACAAGATCGTGAGCAGCTACGGATTGAACGCGATCGCCTGATGGCGTTGCGTGCGCAAGTTGTTGAAGATTGTACAGCATTAGCCAAGCAGGTTGAAGACTTCCGGAGCACTGTGGCATCCCTTACCAAAGAGCGTGACAGGTTGCACATTCAAGCTGCTCAACTACAAAATGAATTGGTGTATGAGCAGACGGCTCGCAATAATGCTGTGCACAGCTGGAAGATAGGTGAGAAAGTCATCGCCGACCTGCAGCTGATACAAGAGGAGTGCCAAAAACGTGAAGAAGAAGCGCTGAGATTGAGGAACGAGGCAATTCAAGATCGAGATGTAGCACGTGAGCGAGCCAAGGAAGCTCAACTAGATCAAGGAATTGCAAAACAAAATCAACTCCAAGTTGAGCGAGAACGCGACCAGGCTGTCGAACGGTTGCTCAAAGGGGAAGCTGAGGTCATGCACGACAAAGAGAAATGGAGAAAGCGAATAGCGAAGACGGAGTTGGAGCGGCGCAATATTCAAGTCGAAATTGACCGACAAACCGAGGTTTTGCGCAGTGAGAATGAAAAATTGGAGAAGACTGTGGCAACTCTCACTGCTACTAATACTCGTCAACGAGCTGATCTTGAGCGAACTCAACAAACGATGCTAACTCTAGAAAAGCAGCTTGGACGACGACAGCAGGAGTTAAAGGCGTCCAGCGAGCAAAACTCACAGTTACAAGAACAAGTGGATACTCTACAGAGAGAAAAGAGACTGGAGTACAAGGCATGGCGGGCTCAATTGGAAGTCAAGTTTCAGAAAGAATACGCTGACGATCTGAAGATAATGCTCTGCGCTGTTATCGCAACGTGGAAATCCCTTCACGCCTGCCAACAACAAATGAGCATATTCGGTGCTCCTGTTACTGAACCTCGTGCTGCATCCCCATCACGTACACCCGCTATCATGTCTGCTATCTTTCAAAATCAACGTCCCCATACAAGTGCAACTGGTCAAGTGTCTCCAGACCAAACAGGGTTCCTGCCGTTCATCCAGGACGCCCCAGCAACGGGATTGACAGGGCCAAATTCGTCACCTGTGTTCGCGCCCCCACAGCTTGTGCCACGTCCTGATGGAGAAAAAATAATCAGCAACTACCAAGCAGAAGCCGAAGTTGCCCTACAAGAACTAGCTATTGGGACAACATCAGAGCAGATCATCCAGCTCTGTTCGTTCGTGCAGAATTTCCTGGGTGACGTGACGGCGTACGTTTCTGCAAACTTGCAGCGTCTCCGGTACGTTTTCGGTTGGATTGTTTTGTTTCTTGAGCTACGTTTTGACAAAAATCTTTTCATTATACGTAGGAGACGGGCACAAGCGCAAGATAAGATTATTGAACGGAAGGGTGAACTCATTCAGCGGTTCACACACCACCGCGAAGAGAAGGCGAAGCGGCAAAATCCTGCTCGATTTCGGGAATTATCAGTGCGGCCACTGCTTTGAGCGATGTTTCGGAGATCATCTCGAGGGTTGTTCAAAACCCAGTTTTTTGGACTTGGACGGGTGGGTACTACACCATCAGGGTGGGTGGGTTATAAATCTGGGTTTTTGGGACGAAGCCCCCATTATAATGAGATGTGTTACCGGTATTACCGGTGTACATGTCCTCCGGTTTCATGTGTTTTGAATAGACAAAAAAGATGGGTTAGGGTTACATGCTATACTAGGGCCACCTCGACCTGTGCGAAATTTACTTGGGTATAAGAGTAATTTGGACGGTTCAGAAGAGGGGTCAAATTATTTTTGAAATGGTTTTTGTAGACGAGGGTCCATTAAAGGTCGTTAAAAGATAGGGGAGAAAGTGCGCAGTATCCGGGAGGAATTTCCATATCTCACCTGAGAGATCTCAAATAGATAGTGAGGGAAGGTGCACTGACTCAGT